>PVJH01000090.1:0-19598 GCA_004026705.1 Nesogale talazaci
GTGGGGGGGGGGGTGCACAGGGTGCCCAGGACCTCAGGGAGGTAACAGGAGAATAGGGTCTGGAGATGGGTTCCCTGGTGGGTGTCCCCAGGGCCAGCAGGAGGGTGCTGGGAGCGCCTTTGGCCCCTGATCAGGGAAGAGGACAAATAGCCACCATCGGTACTCTCTAAGGTCCAGACTGGAGGTACAAGGGCCCCTCCAGGGACGTCTCCATCCCCCACCCCCACCCCCTCAAGGCTGGCTTGTCTTCTGTTATCTATAAGATGCTGCTCTTCACGGGGACCAGGCCCCGCTGGGCAGGGCAGTGGCAGAACACAGGGCCCACACTGAGCAGACGGCCCGCATGGGCACCCGTTTCTCTCCCTCCTCACTCTAGCCATATGCCACCAAGTCAGTCCGACTGGGGCGATGCCACTCGTGTGGAGAACTGGGCTTCAGTGGAGGCAGGGGCCAAGCCTGTGTCCTGAGGCTGCACAGGGAGTCGCGGTACAAACCTCTCTGCTGGAAGGTCAGAGCTTTTCTCCAGGCTACCCCTCAGGACTTGACGCTAAACTCCAAGGGCCTAAAAGCAGCGGGAGTTGGGGGGGTGGAGCGGGGGAGGGATTCCAGACACAAGCAAACACTGTGATACAAGCAAACGGACCATAACACTGTAAGGGGCAGGCAGAGCTCCCCCACCCCACCCCACCCCCACGAGCTGGCCGGGGGGGACTTGGGGCTGGGGCTGGAGAGAAGCAGGAGCCCAGGAGAGCCCCCATCTCCAGAAGGGGGACCCTTTTGGCTTCAGGTAGGGTTTGCCAGGGCAGGGATTAGGGGAGGACACGGTATGGAGGGTTCCGGCCCTCTCCCACACACAGGTTTCTACCCTTCCTTCACGCCCACCCCCAGTGGCTGGGCTGGGCATGGGGGGGGGGGGGCGCAGCGCCCCTAGACCGTGGCGCTCAGCATGGCCTCCGTCTCGGGCAGGATCTTGTTCTGGTTGGAGTCCAGGCCAAAGAACTTGACGCTGAGGCCGTCCACAGGGTGCAGGATGGGGACCAAGGTGATGCGGGGGAAGGTCCGGGTGGCCAGTTCGAAGCGGCTGGTGCAGGCCAGCTCCACCGCCAGCACCTTCAGGAACAGCTTGGCCAGGTGCTTGCCCAGGCAGGTCCGGACGCCGCCGCCAAATGGGAGGTAATGGAAGCGGCCATCCTTGTCCTCGCTGCGCGCCTGGCTGAAGCGGTCGGGGTCGAACACGTTCACGTCTTTGAACACGGGGGCCGTGTCGTGGGTGTCCCGGATGCTGTACATCACGCTCCAGCCTTTGGGGATCTGGAAACCCTGAGTGCGGGAGGGGAAGGGGGGTGCTGGTGAGAACCAGGGGAGCAGGACGATCCCAGGCGCCCAGACCTGCCTCTTCTAGAAATACCGCCCCAGCAGCTAGGCTCTTCCTTCTAAAGGGTGGCAGGGAATCCAGACCGGCTTCAACCCGGGAGGTCCCCCTGGCCCCTCCTGAGGCTCTTCTGGGTAAAGCCCTGATGCCAGCACTGTCTCCCCCAGGGTCGGCAGGGCCCACCTCTCCGGCCCGGCCCAAGGCCCAGCCTTACGTCGAGCTCGAAGGTCTGCAGCACCGTGCGGTAGCCGCCCGAGATGGGTGTGAAAAGGCGCATCACTTCCTTGATGACGCAGTCCAGGTAGCGCAGGCCGCTGAGCGTGTCCAGCTGCAGGCTGCCCTCGCAGGGGCAGCCGCCGCTGTGCAGGATGCCGTGGGCCCGCAGCTCCTCCCGCAGCTTCTCCAGCACGGCCGGGTGCTTCAGCAGCTGCATGATGAGCGATGTGCTGGCGCTGGCCGTGGTGGCATAGGCCGCGAAAATCAGCTCCAGGGTCCCGTCCTGCAGCCACACAGAAAGGGAGGGGGGGAGGGCAGAGGCCCTGCTGATCATCTGCCACCAGCCACGGTGGGAGCCAGGGCTGGGGAGTTCACACAGACAGGAAAGGCAGACGCCCAGGAAGGGCCTGGGTGCTAGGTCCGGTGCAGACAAGGCTGTGTGTGGAGGTTCAAGGGGATAGGGCAGGGGATGCCTGGACCCAGATTTGTGAGGGCCTGGGCTGGAACCAGGAGGGGAAGGGAGCGGGATTCTCAAGGGCCTGAGGGGCATGGTCCCCAGAGGAAGGTCCTGGCCATCGAATCCCAAGCCCTGCACCTGAACACACATCCCCTTCCCAGGGAGACGGGCCCCAGCATGAAGACTCAAAAGGGATGTGGGTCTGCTACAAGTCAGGGCACCACCATGATCCACAAGGGGACCTCTGGAAAAAAGGAAGCCCATCACACCCTCTGCCTGCACCAGGACAGATGTGGAGCCAGAAGGTGGGACAGTAGCAGCAGCAAGATACCCCCACCCCACCCTGCCAGATTCCACGTGTGCATGCAAACCCGCAGGTGGGCTGAGTGGACCACGCCTCCCACACTCGGGTCCTCCCGCTAGTCTGTGTGCCCGCCAGGGGCAGCCCACGCCATCCGGTCCAGGGATGGCCCTGCCGCTCGATGCCAGGCGGACATGTGTGCCAGAGCGGCTGGACAGCGGGGCCGGCTGGATGGCCTCACCTTCAGCTCCTGCATGGTCATCTCCTTGCCCTGCTCCTTGCTGCTCTCGATGAGGATGTCCAGGGCGTCCGCGTAGTCCTTGCCCTGCGTGCCCTGCAGCTTGTCCCGAAGCGCCTTCTCCAGCCCCTTCTGCAGTGTCTGCCGGGCCTGGATGCCCTGGGGGTGACGGAGAAGGTGTCTGTGAGCGCCAGCCGGTGGGGGAGAGCCTCCCCCCATGGACCCATGCCTCTGTGGCCCTGTGCCCCCAAAACTCTTTGAGTGGTCTGTCTGCTCTCTGAAGGGGGGGGTCCCTTCTCTCCTCCCCAGGGGGGCCCCCGTGATAGCGGCTCACCCTCCGATAGCCGCTGAAGGGCAAGTCCACGGGCAGCGAGAACACATTCTCCACAAACTGCTGGTAGACCTCAAAGAGGTGGCCCAGGTCCTCCTCAGGGATGCTGAAGCCCAGCAGCACCCGGAGGGCCATGCGGAAGGTGAGCTTCTGCGCCTCTTGATACACGTTGATGGCCTCGGGGTGGCTGCTCCAGGCACGGAGTGTGTCCTGGATCACCAGCTGGATCTTGGGCAGGTAGCTCTCTAGGGCCTCGTGGCTGAAGATCTTGGAGTAGACCTGAGAGGCGTGGGAGGTGGGGTGAGCACAGTCCCGCTCCCACCCCCGCCGGCCATGTCCCGCTGACCTGGCAAAAACCTCAGTCCCAGCAGCCTCTCGGCACAGAAAAAGCCCTTCAGTCTCCCAGAGGCCTCCCTGGACTGGCCCGCTGCCAGGTCCCCCATCCGGCCTCTAATGTCATGGAGGGGAAGGCAGGGACAGCCAGTGGTCCTTTCAAAGTCCTGTCATCCTACAGGGGCCCCCAGCGAAGCAGGCACCTCAGACAGCAGCAAAACCTTGGGGCCCGGGCACCGGGAGCCAGGAAGCCTGAGATTGCTGGGGCATGTTCTTGGGGCTGGAGGAGGGCCCACTGGTGCACTGGAGGGGGCCTGGGCCTGACCCTGGTCCTGCGAGTGCCAAGAGGGGTGCAGCACAGAGGCTGGCTTAGCAGAGGCAGGACGGTGGGTGGCTCTTCCCTTCTGTGGTGACACCACCAGAGTCTGGGGCGAGATCCCGAGCAGGACTTCCTCCGAACTCTCTGGACAACATTTACTGCACGGATTTTAGGGAGGGAGTCCTCTCCAGACAGATGTGCTATCCAGGTGCCTGGAAACCGGGCGGTTGGGCTGGTAGCTTCCCCAAGGACCCTGGTAACAGACCCCCTGCATCTTCCCTGGGCCTGCTTTCCACCACCCCTCCCTGCCTTCCTGATTGGCTCGGCCTCCTGCCCCCATCTGCCCCTGGCCCTCTCCAGCCAGGTCCCCCTGCACATGTTTTTCATGCAGTTGCCAGGGGTGAGGCGGCGCGGGAAGGGGTGCTCCTTTATTTTACTGACCGTCTGTGGGTCTCACTGGTGACTCAACAACCTCCAGTCCACCACTACCCCCTACCCCCAGAGTCAGATACAGGCGCCAGGCAGAGGCACCTCTGCACACCGCCTCCCCCCCACCCAGTGCCAGGGAAAGGTGGGGGTGGAGGGTAAAGCAGAGGAAGGAGAGACATTCTGCTAGAGACCCCCTGTCCCCCCTCTCCCCCCCCACAAACCACACACACGCGCCTGCCCTCCCGCCTGCCCTCCAAACACAACCAGCGCATAAACTGTAAATGTGAGAATTTCCCCTGCAGTCAGCGCGGGGCGGGAAAGGTAACATTTTCCTGGCCTGGGCCCTGCATGGCTAATGGCAGGGCTGGTTTGCAGGAATAACAGTGCTGGCCCTTCAGTGGCCCAGCCAGGCGCTCACAATAGCACTTTCATTCCGAAACTCCCGGTGGGCAGAGGGCGGGCGGGAGGCCGGGCGGGGCAGGAGGCCTGCACTGCTGGGGCCGGCTCCTGCTACAAAGGACAGCTGGGCTGGGGAGCAGGACCAGGGAGCCATCCAGGGCGGTCAGGACCGCACAACCCCCTCACCTTGCCCTCTCTGTACCCTGTGGGCTCCCAGGGCATGGGCAGGGACTCTTGAGGTGACCAGGCAATGGCATCTGCCTCAGGCCCCCACAGGGTACCTGTCCTCAGGAGTCCAGGCCAAGGGTCTTGGGAGGCAGAATGAGAGTCCCACCGCCACCCGCCCCAGGGTCTCGTAGCCCTGCACTTGCTGATGGAGGTCTTCAGGCAACACAGCAAAGGCCCCTTGGTGGGCGCAGATGAGAAATCAAGGCAGGAAGTCTGGTTGAGAGGCCACGGGGTAGGGGGAGGGGGGGGTGAGTCAGGCCCCAGGCCAGCCCACAGCCAGCCAGCCAGGGAGTGAGGGCCAGCCAGAGACTCCTGCCTGTCAGCAGGTGATGAAAAGACAGACGGGCACCCAGGGAGACCTGTGTTCTAGCCTGGGATCCTCCACCCACAGACTGTGAGACCATGGTTGAGTCCCTGTCCTCCCTGAGACTCCGACCCCAACGTTATAGGGTCGGACCCCAGAGAACACAAATGCCAGCAGCCACACACACATACCCCCAATTAGGCGTCAACCCCTCATGGAAGCACAGGCGCCACCAAAGTACCCACTCGACTCACTGACCAGCAGGGATGCGTGCCCGAGCAGATGCCCACAGTGCACCCTAAGGGGACCAGGGACCATCATCCCAGGGCTACCAAAGAGGAATGTCGAGGGTCCCCACAATACAGCAAAGGGCAGTCAGAGAGGCCCACAGATCTGCTGTGAGTCATGGGTCCCAGTCCCTGCACCCTCTAGCGATGGCTCCTTGAACTGCTCAGGACTGGGGCCAAGGAACCCCCTCCCCCACCCCCACCTCCCATAGACAACCCAAGAAGGGGTGGGGCATAGACTGGGCCTGGGCAGAAGGACCCCCAAGGTAGAGTCAATACCCTTTCTCTGGAGGGCAGGGGTTCTGAGCAAGGCCAGAGGCCACGCAGATGCCTGCACCACTCTGGCACCTTGGCAGAAAGGAAACCAGAGCCCAGGAACCAAGGGACCACCAACAGCCCTCTGCCCTTTGTGGGGCCCCACTGGGTGGGCTGCAGTCCCTGGTCACCAGACTCATCCGCCAGCTCCTGGGAGACCCTCTGAGCATGAGTCTCAGATCCTGACCCCTCTATGCCACCCAAAGAGGAGAAAGTGGCCCCAGGAGGGGCAGGTGGCAGGCTCGCAGGGCCTCGTCTGGGGCTTTTCTCAGAGGTCACCAAGTGCAGAGCTTAGCCTCTGCCCACAGCCCCAGGCGCCAGGAAGCTGCAGAGCCTCAGCACTGGGTCTGTGCCCAGGGTTAACAGCGAGGGCACTTCCCAACACCCAGGCAGCCCAGAACCGCCACTCACCACAGAGGATGGGTGGTGGTGGAAGCACTGGCCAGGGCAGGGGGAGGCCACAGACTGCACAGGATGGGCTGGGTCAGAGGCTGCCTGCAGGGTCAGGACTCGGGCACCCTGGGAGGGGCGCCTGCTGAAGCGGGCTGTGTGGAAAGGAAAGGCTCTGGGCCCCCAGCTCTGACCACATTGGGAAGCAGAAGCCAAGGATGCTTTGTTTCCCTCTGGGGCTTCCCTCGGAATTCCCAAAAGCGAGCCAAGAATACCGGCCAAAGGTCAGCTGGGCCAGCCCAGGCTCCGGCGAAGGGAGTAGAGGTATGGACTCCCCCAGGGCTGGGCAGGGGAGGCCCAGAGGCTGCCACAGCCAGAACTCCAAGGCAGAGTGGGCGCCCACAGGTGGGACATGCCCATACGAATTTCTCCCAGACTTCGGGTCCTCCCCACCCCCATCCCAGCACAACAGACTTCCAGGACCAGGTCAGGGACCGTTCTACAGGGTGAGCCTCAGGGGCAACAGGGGAATGGAGTCTCAAACACCCTCTATGAATGCTCTCTCTCTCTCACCAGCCAGGCCTTCTCTCTATATCTATCTATCTATCTATCTATCTATCTATCTATCTATCTATCTATCTATCTATCTCACACACACACACACACACACACACACGCAAGTCTCTCACCCAGCATCACTGGGGGTCCGTGGCTCCAATGCTGTGTCCCATTCAGACAATCAACTGCCCCGCCCTGGGACAGACGGATAGATGGGCAGCCACAGACTTGGGGGCGAAGAGGAGAGGGACCCCCTTCCCCCCCACCACAACTCCCTGGATAGTGACTCAGCTCGGAAGGGCAGCAGCTGCCGGGCAGGGTGGGGGCCCGGGCAGGCCACCGGGCCAAACCGCCGGGGACTGGGCCTGCGGAGTGGAAAGAACAACAGGACCAGCCGCCGGCCGCACAGGGCTGACGCCAAGGTGTGTGCTGGACACTCAAGCGAGGGGCGGGGGACAAGGGGGAACGTCACCACCCAGCCGCCCGGCATGCTCGCCTCCAGAGCCCCTCAGGCTGGGCCAGAGGACCCAGGCAGCTAGGGAAGCAGGGCTAACTAAATGTGCAGTGAGCAAGTCCTCGTGGGCCACTCCAGCTCCGTGGGCACAAGTCAGCCTGTGTGTACCTGGCTTCCTGGTGTCAGGGCCCGTGAACGGCTGTGAAAAGAGGCTTTGATTCTGTAGGACCAAGCCGCGAGGCTGGGCAAGGCGGGTGCCAGCCACCGCCAGAAGCAAGAACTTTGATGTGTGGGCAATCCGCTCACTCCAGATTAGTCAGTAAGCACAAGTAAGCCTCTGCTTACCTTGCTTGCAGGGACCTGACACTGGTCCCTGGGTCAGCTTCGGTGTGGGACTCCAACTCCCAGGGCCTCCCCTGGAGGTGGAGGCCTGAGTCACCCTTCCTATGGCAGCACAGGCGGGGGAACCCTTGACAGCTACTGCTGAAGCAGGTCCTGGATGGAACTGCCACCCGGGTGCTTTCAGCCATGGCACCCCTTGGCAAAAGCTGGGGGTCATCTGGCAGAGAACACCACTGCCTACATCACCAGAGGTTCCTGAACCCCAGGGGGCCCCCATGGGGGCCTGAGTGTTGGCTTCATCCAGCCTCTGCTCCTCCCCACCCCAATGCACAGCCAGCTGTCCTGATGAGGACCCTGAGCCCACTAAGAGCCAGGCCAGGGGCCCTCTGGTAACAGATTCTAAGAGAAGATCAATGGCTCTGGTGACCCTGGCTGGTGCTCCATGGTTCTAGGGTTCCCGCAACGCACCCTTGGCACACACACTCCTCTCAGGGCACTGTGCTTCTCAGTGTGTGTGGCATGCAGTGCATCCTCGTAAGGGCTGGGCTGAGGAACCCCTGTGTGGGCCCAGGGCTTTATACACAAGCCTGGCAGTCAGGGTGAGAGCAGACCCCAGCCAAACCTCCCCACTCTCACCAAGGACACAACTTTCTTCCAAGGTTGGGGGTGTAGGCAAACATTGGCCCAGTAAAGCCTGGGGCCCCTCCCCACACTGCCAAGGGGTTCAGTCCCAGGAGGGGAAAAGGGAGCATATGGCCACTGCCCCTGCCCACATACCCACCCACCCACACCCTGCCTGGCACACCTCCTCCCAGGCAGATGGCCGGCGGGGGCTGGGGGATGCCTCCCCCGTGGAGCTGACCTTCAGAGAGATCTGCTTGGCCACTCGCATCCACCATGGAATGGCAGTAATTGCTGGGAGGACTGTGGCTGGGACAGAGGTGCTATACCCATGTGAGGGGCCTGTCGGGCAGGCTGGAGCTTCTGCCCTGAGCTGGGCTGGTGGCCAGGACTACGTGACCAGAGGCAGTGGTCAGATTCAAAGGCCACCAAGAACCACGTCTGGGCTGTCTTCCCCCAGGTCCCTGCAACCATGGACCCCTCTGTGGCCACACAAACCCCAGGAGGCACAGGCCCCTGAGAGGAGTGGGCGAGCCTGCTTCTGCGCCTCTCTCTCTCTCTCTCTCTCTCTCTCTCTCTCTCTCTCTCTCTCTCTCTCACACACACACACACACACGCACACACACACACACCAGGGCAGGGGGCAGAGGTTGACCACTGAGGTGGGGTGGGGTGGGCACCTTGGTCAAGGCGCACAGCCTCCTGTAGCCAAGATTCTAGGTTGAGGGTATAAAGAAGAACATTACTGGAATCTCTCTAGTTCAGGGGGTCCCAAGGCTTAAAGCATTCTCAAGGGTGGGGGTGTGCAGAGTTCCCTGAAAGTAACTCAGGCTACAAAGTGGAGGGGAGTGCAGGTGGAGCAGAGACACCCCCCCCCTGCTTCCCTCCCTCCCCCCTCCCCACACACACCCTGGTTGATGAAGAGATAAGTGAAGTGGGGACAGAGGGGAGAAGTTGGGCAAGAATGAGGAAGGGGTAGCAGGCAGGGACACAACCTAGTCCTGTCAAGGGGGTAGGATTGAGACATATACAGCTTCCAGAACTATCTAATACCAGCTCTGTGCCTCTGAAATTGCCCCCCCCCCCACCATGTCTTCCTCACATCCCAACAAGACCCCATCTCCTAGTATTGCCAGGGCAATACTATCTGCTCAGACACAAAGAATGAGTCCTCTGCCCTGCAGCTGGGGCAGCCGAATGGGTGGGTAAGTCCCAGACTCCAGGATAGGGGGGAGAAGAGTAGGGAGGGAGGGAGGGGTCCTGACTATGGGACACAGACAGGTCTGGCTTCCAGAAAGGACTGTGCGACCCACCAAAGCTTTTCTGGGCCCTTTCCCTGACAACCCCACCCCTGCTGGCCAAGACCACCGTGGCAGCAGGGGCAGACACCTGGAGGGCAGCCATGGCTGTGAGGGCCCCCACCCCACACAGCTGGTCAGACCTCCCAGAGAAGGGGGAGGCAGCACCAGCTCCAATGGAAACTATGACGCCAGCAGGTCACGCCAGCAGGACCCCTGCACACCTGCACCCTACTTCCTGTGAACACATCCTAACAGGCCAGATCTGGACCCAGCCGCCTGCTCTTCCACCAGCCCCCGACTGCCACATGAGCGAGAAGAGACCCTTCCTTGGCATGGACAGCCCTTCCTGGCCAAGCAGAGTCTGCCAGGTAGTGGGTCGCCAACACTGGCAGTGCTCTCCTGACCCGCCGTGGGGCGTTATTTTTGTCTCTCCACCTGAATTTCCTGTAGTCAAGGACCAAGTTTCTTTCTGCTACGCGCACACCAAACTCTAGGCCTTCCAAGTAGTTCCGACTACAGGTGTGTGGAATGTCACTGAGGAGAGCTGTGTATGTGTGTATGTGTGTGTGTCTCTGCCCAATTGGCTATTGACCCTATGACATGCACAAATGCCCGCCTCTGTCTGGCTGATTAGCTCACTGGCCCTGAACGGATTCTAATGGATGCTGCCTCCCCGGCCATGCCACAGAGTGGGCCTTTTCTGTGGGTCTTTCTGGCTGTCATCTGGACAGAATCAGATCACCAGGCCTTCTGCACCCCGGGCAGCCTTTAGGTTGCCAGGTGAAGAAGCCATTTGCACAACCCAGGAACCTCCAAAGGGACTCACTTCTGGCCACTGTCCACCTCAAGAGCTAGAAGGTGGGTGCTCCAGTTGGGGAGGCTGACTATCGGGGCTTCTGCTGTGGTCACCAGGACCCTTCCTCTGTCCTCCATACAGTGAGTGCTCACTTCAAGCAGAAGTGGCTGCATGGAACCACATGGCAAAGGCTTTCCCCCCTGAGTCCCTTTCACCCCTGGCCCTGACCAAGTTGCTCCCAGCACCATCCACTTCCCTCCCCTAAACCTCAGGTACCCCTGGCTGGGAGGGACCCAATGTCCTGTTTCAAATATCAGGGTCATCCAGTTGATGCTGACCCTGACTACTACTCCAGGAGCAGCTGGCGGTTTTGAACTGCCGACCCTCTGGTTAGCAGGTCAGTGCATATAGCCACTACACTACCAGGCCTCCTGCTGGGTGAGCATGAAACAGTTCTTCGGGTGAATGCTGCTGGCCCAGGTCATCCCAGCAGCTGAGACCTGGGAGCGTGATTAGAGCAGCGTGTCCCAACCAGCCTAATGTCAGGACCCTTTCATGCAGTTCCTCCTGTGGTGGTGACTCCCCCCCCCCCCCCCCGCCACCCCTATCAAGTTATCGTTGTTGCTACTTCATCACTGTCATTTTGCTACTGTTGTGAATCTGGCGAGCCCTGTGAAAAAGCCTTTCACCCCCCCTCCCACACTTAGAGGGTCGCGGACCCACAGATTGAGAACCACTGGTCCTAGTTCCCTTCCTAACTAGACCCTCCCTGGTAATGAACGAAGTCCAGCTGGGTGCTGAGTCGCAGACTATGCAAGCTTTGGCAGAACCACCAGACCTAAGGAATTGTGCCCCGTATTTGAAAGGCCTTTATTGTTAGAGCGGTGATACCCTCCGACCCACCCACCCAACACCTCCCCCACAGCTGTCCGAAAGCGGCATCAACTGCCTCTTTCTGAAAGTGTGGTGTTGGGAAGGCGTGGGTTCGGAAGCCCTTTCCCAGTCCCCGACAGACAGACGTGCTCCCCCGCCCCCTCTTTCTCGCAGGGCGCACGGCCTTTGAGTGCCTTGAGTGGCGCTCAGAAGCCCGGGCCGTACCTGGCCAGCAGCATTATCCACATCCATCAAGACCACCTCGCGCAGTCTTCGGCAAGAGGGGAGCTCCCCGCCTTTGCCCCGTCCCTCCCCGCCCCTCCCCACCAACACCTCCCTCCCCTCCCTCCTCCCTCCTCGAGGAGGTCGGAGCAGGCCTCTCCCTTTCCTTTATGTTCCAACCTGAGCGAGTCCTCTGACCCAATGGAAAAAAGTGGAGGGGGTGGGCCGGGTAGCCCCGCTTGGGGCCGCTCTCCGCCTGCAGCGCGGCGCCCCGCCCGCCGCCGGCTCAGCTTTCGGGTTACTGCAGTTCAAACAGCACGTGCCGCCCGCGCTCTGGAGCCGCGGCGGCGGCGGCCGTGGCGGCGGCGGCGGCGGGAGGCGGAGGGGGCGGGGAGCCCTGCTCCGTGCGCGCTGGCTCGCCTCCTCCGTGCCTCTTCCAGCCGCTCGGGAAATCCACAGGATAAACACCCACTTTCTCTTCCTCTTTATGGGGGGTGGGGGGAGCACTTTGATCCCCCGCCCGCGCCTCCGCTGCCGGCCCACCCCTCGCCTCGCCTCCCCTCCGCCATGCGCCGTAGTTCACGCGGTGGTCCGGGTTTCCCCTCACTCCTCCCGGGGGAGGACCGGCTACCGCGCGCCTCCCCCCCCACCCCCGCCCCCGCCCCCGCCCAGGCGCCTCCCAGCCCCCGCGCCCGCTCGCGCCAGCCATTCGAGTCCCAGAAAGCAGCCCGTGGCGGGAAAAACCAGATTTCATTTCAGGACGCAGGATTCCTGGGGGGGAGACGTGGCCAGGAGCCGGGGAGCGCCAGCCACGGCCCCTCCCCTTTCTTTTTCCAACTCCCTCTGTCGCAGGCGGGGACCAGAGGCGCTGGACGTCTCAGTCTCTGCACAGCACGGCGAGGTCCAAACCCGCTTCCCCCCAAAACTTCCCGCTGCGCCCGATGTTCCTCGGGCTTAACCCCACCACCACCACCACCACCACCACCACCACCACGGGAGGATGCCGGTGAAGGCCCCGGAATACGATTCCAGGCAACCTAGGCAGGACTCAGTGGGTCCGAGGAAAAGATGAGGAAATGGGGGCTCCGGTTCGGCCGGGGACCTCCCCGGGCTCCGTCCACTCCTGACTCAGGACCCAGAACCCCAGGGGACGCGAGCCAGAACACGGTTCTGAGGTTCTGGGCCGCGCCAAGCCTCTTACCTTGCGCTTGTTGCGGTGGATGTCGCCAATGGAGTTGGACACCGTGTTGGGGCCCAGCAGCATGCGCGTGCTGCGCGGCCACTCGGTGCTCACGAGGTGGTGCTCGCCCATGAGGATCTTGCGCACGTTCTCGGCGCCGGTCACGCGGATCAGGGGCCGCCCGAGCAAGTGCGTCTTGAACACGTTGCCATATTTCTCCCTCCGCGACGACTGGAAGCCGGAACCCTGCGGAGGCCACACACACACAAGAGCCCGCATGTAGGGTGCGCGTCGCCCCCCCCTTCCCCACCCCCCGGGGACGCCTACCTACGGACCCAGACGCCAAGCCCGAGGGGGAGGGGCGGCGAGCCTCCACCCGAACACGGTTCACCTGGCCCCCGCCCCCGCCCCCTCGCCCGTGCGTTCATTTCTCAGCGCGCCCAGGTCCGGGGAAATGGGGCCGTGAGCGTAATCGAGAAGGCCAACGATGGGGCACTTTTTAAGCAAGCAAGGGCTTGCAGGAAGGACAAGGTGTCCGCATGATCGGGTCCGAAGTTAGAGGCTCGCTCCCCCTCCCCAGGCTCGCGCTCCGGGGCCTCGCAGAATAAGTATTTCCAGGCTTTGAGCCACGGGCTGGCGAGACCCCGCAGGGTGGCCGCAGGCCAAAGATTATTTATAGCGGCGAGCGGTCGGTGCCCAGAAGGCAGCCACTCCAGGACAGGGGTTGGGGGTTTCCTCCACGCTACCGGGTGGGCCGAAAGGGGACGTGGAAGGCCGCGGAGCACGCCGCAGGGCGGAGTTACGGGCCCCGAGCTGCGACGTTCCTGACAAGGTTGGCCCTGGAAATAACTGAGGTCGCCCGGGAGTTTGGAACCGGCGCTCCAAGGACGGCGCATCCCGCGGGGCGGGGCGGGGCGGGGCGGCGCAGGTAACTGGATCCGCGGCGGCGGCGGCAGTGCGAGCCAAGGTTGCGGAGGCCCCGGCCCAGGGCCCGGCTCCGAGGGGCTGGCCGAGGCGGGCACTGCAAGGGTATTGGAAACTCGGGGACCTCTGAGGGGCGGGTATTGGGGCGTCCCGCTCACCTTTGACGTGGGTGCTCCCCACGCCACCCGACTTAACCCTTCTTCTGCCGTGGTAGCACCTGGGGTCACTGGAGGAGGGCCACCTGTCCAACCGCCCCCTGCCTGCATCCCCACGGAGGCGAGGTCCCTGGCACCAGATGGGTTAGGTTATCGGCCCCACCCCGCCCCCAAGGGACTAACTCGGCTCCCGCCTTGGTCAAGACGGTCCCTGTATTCACTTTCCCTTCTTTGGTGGAAATCTGTTCTCCAACTAGATGTGTACACATCCCACAATTGCCGAAAGGTGGCTGCAGAACTGGGGGCCTGATCACTTTCCCACATGCGCCTCGGCCCCAGGGCGCGACTGGAAGAGAATTGAGCCGCGCGCGCCAGCGCTGCCGGGAGAGAGGCTGGGCCCACGGGGGACACTGTCCCGTCCCCGCCTCCCCCCCCCCCCCCCGCCGCCGCTCGCGGGTCTGGTTAACTTTCCTCTCCTGCACCCCCCAACCTTCTAGAGGGCGTCTATCCCTTTAAGAGAAATCAAGCGGCGGGGGGGGGGGAGGGGGGGTGCGACAGAAGAGGTCTTGAAAACTTAGTTCCCTCCCAGCTTCCACTTCTACGGTCGGACTCGCCGACTGCTCGCGCTCTCCCTCTTTTCCTGTTTTTCTTTTCTTTTGCACAAAAGTTGGGTTGTGAATTTTCCGAGGCCGCCACAGCCTCCTTTCGACCCCCCCCCCATCAGCCTATGATCTACCTAACTATAATTAAAGTGCGTTTTTTGTGGCATTAATAAAGAGTTATTTGTCTGCCGTTTCCACGGTCTTCACAAAGAGGACTTTCATAGGAGTGGCCGCTCGAGCCGCGAATCCAATTTATACAGAAATTTTGTATTTTTAGCCCTGGGCTCTGTTTAGATGGCGCTCGGTGGAAACGGAGAGCCCTTGGAGGTCCCCCGTAAAATCTGATAAATGACTGAAAAATAAGGCTTGGATTCAGAATGCTCCCATTAACCCCTTCGGCTAGTCTTTATACCCAAGGCGGATACTCCTGGTCTACCTCCCTCCCACTGGTCCATGGAGGCACCCAGCCCAGCCCATGGATAGAAGGGGACTCAGTGGACGCGGAGGCCCAGAGGCCGAGGGGTCTCCAAGAAGAGGTCAGAGGGTCACTTGGGGAGCAGGGAAAAAGGTTGGGGGGGGGGCGGTGACAGACCGTGGGTTCAGCAAATTGGCTCTAACAAGGCTGGAGCCATCCCCCTTGGGAGTTATTTCCTAAATCCGCGGCCAAAAACAGAGACCACCGCCGCAGCGGTCATAAGTATGCCGACCCAGAGGAGACGCTGGGCACTTCCTCACGTGGGGGTGCCTGGATTGGTTGAAGGGAACCCTATCCCGTTGCATCAAGAGACTCTGAAAGAGCCCAACTCTTGAGATGAAGACCACAGGGGAAAGTAGTCCGAACTCCCCTCCCCGCTGCTGCTGCTGTCACTGGGCCGGGGCGGGGCGCGCGGTGAGTCTGCGTGTACTGCACGCGTCTGTTAATTTCAAGCCAAGCTTTCGCACTTCTCAAACCACCGCTCCCTGCGGGTGTGCCCTCCTCCCGCCTCACCTTCCCTGTGCGCAGGTCTGTTTGGCGACATCCATCCTTTGCCTAAGGCCTGTCAATAGCCACGGCACTGTGTACCAAAGCGCACAAACGCCCCCCCCCCCCCGCGGCTACCCCAGAGGACATCCCCCAAGCGGGGATAGGGGGAGCGGGGTACCGAAGCGTGTCGATTTGCAAAAGCTATCCTCTAACACTCCATGAGGTTAATTCCAGGTTAATCTCCCGATTGCCCACTTGGGTCTGGTCCCCGACGCGCCCCAGCCAGCGATCAACAGCCGCGTGGAGCTGCGCGGCGTCTAACTACAGGCGCGCTCGCACTTTTCGACATCTCTTCCAGGCCCCGCGGCCAAAATGGATCCCACATAATAGACACCCCCCTCAACACCACCATCACCCCTACAAAAAGTCTTAGAGTCCTCGATCTCTCTGCCTTCTCGGTTTCCTTGGGTCCCCTTACTCCTCCCAGGCAACAGAAACACACGCTTAGAGCGCTGGCCAGGGACCTGAGCCATTGTACCTGGCGCCGCCGACTGAGCTCGTGGTCCAGGACCGATCTTACCGACGATTCTAGCAGCCGCTGGCCCCCTCCTCCTCTCCTAGCCTGGGCATTCGGCCCCCTGCTACACCGCCAAAGCCACGGGGAGCTGGCGGCGGCTGGAGCCGGGCGCGCCAGGGAGAAAAGAGAGCGACCCGCGGATCGGATGCCCCTCGGACTCGCGTCCACCCCAGGAGCCCCCAAGACACCGCACACACTTCTGCGCGGACGCCCGCGAGCCGGGCAAGCCCCTCTTGGGAGCCCCGTCCGGAGGTAGACTCCTACCAGCCCCTTACGAACCTGCGCGCCGAGCGCCGGGGGCTCCGAGCCGCGCCGCCGGCGGACGGGGAAGCCCCGGCGGCGCCCGCGGAGAGGAGGGAAGGGGCGGGGCGGGGACCAGAGCCTTTTCGGCTCCCAGCGCCTGGCGGCAGGCCGTGGGCTCGCTCGCTCGCTCGCTCGCTCGCTCGCTGGAGAATAGCGGACCGGGAGAGCGCGCCCTTCCCTTACCTGTAGCAGCCAGTGGCCGGTCTCTCCGATGAGCGGGAAGCCCATGGAGCCCTTGGGGATGGGCAGTTTGCAGGTCTTGTCGCGAGTCGCAGCCCAGCGCAGCTGCCACAGCTGCTGAGACACGGCCAGCAGCAGCGTCACGGACACTAGGCACGCGGCGAGGGTGGCCAGTGCCGACACCAGGTCCAAGCCCTCAAAGAGCATGTTGGCGGCTGCTCGGGGGATTGGCTGCGCCGGCCGCGGCGGGGGAGGGGAGGGCCGGACGGGAGGGGACCGGAGCGGCGGGGGAGGGGACGCTGTGGCCCGGGGGTCCGGGCACCTCCAGCTGAAACAGAGAAAGAGGAAGGGGCCGAGGCCGGGGAAGTGGAAGCTGCGAGAGGAGCAAGGAGAGGGCGAGGAAGAAAGAAAGAGGGGAAATAATGCCGAAAGGAAGAGAGAGGAGACACGAGGCGTCTCGGAGTGTAACTTTGTTTGTTTGTTTGTTTGTTCCTTTATAAAGGGTCTGGGGGCTGTTCAGGGGGAGGTGGGGTGAAGCGGTGAATCAGGCTGGTGGGTCGGCTCTCCTGAAACCATCACTCTCAGAAAACTTTGCAGAACTTTGTCCCCTCTCCGAAGCCCACTACCTCAACCCTACGAGTGAGAGGGGAAAAATTTTTTTCTTAAAAAAGGAGAGGTGAGGGGGTGGGTGGAGTGTCAGAGAGCCATCCAAGAGAAAGTGCAATCGGTTTGTCCCAAAGGGTTCCCCCGCCCCGAAATTCTTCAGTGAGAAAAAAAAATGCTCAATTCAAAAATTCCAACGAACCCAGCCACTTTGGGGGCGAGGGGGGACTCCCCAGCGGAGGCCAGTGAAGAGGACCGAGCCCAGGCGGCGCGCCCGAGCCCGGAGCCGCCGCTGCACCCCGAGGCGGCGAGGCGGGCGCGGGGAGCCCGAGCGCGGTGCGGAGCCGGCCAGCCGCGGTCGGCACCCGACGGGACGCTGCCGGCGACCGAGCCCCGGGCGGGCGCTGGGGCGGCGGCAGCGGCGGCGGCGGCGGCGGCGGCGGCGGCGAGCGGGCGCGAGGGAGGGGTGAGGCGGCGGGGTGGGGTTGGGGGGAGGAGGTAGCGAGCCCGAGCGGGGCGATTGTATCAGTTAGGCAAAGGCAGTCGGTCCCGGGACGCGGTCTCCGGTCTCTGGAGTTGCTTCTGGGGGAGAAGAAAGGAAGGTTAAAAAGGAGTGCAGGAAGGAGGACGCAGGAGGCAGGGTTTCTGGGCTGGTGGTTTTAAAAGCGGCTCTCAATGTGAATTTGAGTAAAAAGCGAGGCGATGCGTGTGTTTATATAGAGGCGGGAGGCTGCGCCGTGGGCGCTCCGCCAGCCCCCCCCCGCCCCCCCTCCCCGCGCGCTCACAAAGCCGGAGGCGGGGTAAGAGGCCCGGCCCGCAACCGGCCGGAGCGTGTGAGCGCCGGACCGCCTCCCGCCGGAGCCCGCCCGTCCGCCCGCCCGCCGGCCCGCCCGCCCGCCGCCCGGGGCCCGCCCGGGACCCACTTGTGGCCGCCGCAGGATCAAACTCAGTTCACCTCTCGCCTTCTTTTCCTCCTCGCCGGCGTCTCGCGGAGCCCAGCACCTAAAGACGGACGAGATGAAGCACACGCGCGCGCGCGCGCACATACACACACCACACACACACGCGCGCACAGACACACTCACCACACACACACACACACACACACACACACACACACGTGCGCCCTCGCGCAGTGCCCGCTCCGCTGCCAGGCGACTTCCCTCCCTCGCTTCCCCTCTCCCAGGTCTCCGACCACCTCCTTCCACTCCTGGCGGCGTGGGGCTGGCCCCCGAGCACCCCTCTGCTGGAGAGCAGGGCGCGCGCCAAAGGTCCCTGAACCTGCGCCCAGGCTCCTCTCCTGCGGGAGCCCGCCGGCTGCGACCCTCTCCTGGGACTTCCCGGCTTTCCCCTGCGCCGCTCCCCAGCCTCTCTCGCCGGGGCTCTCCTGGACCCCACACCCCGGGCGCCCACAACGTCTCCTATCCCTCTCCCCACGTCCCTTCTCCCAACTCCCCGTCCGCGTCCCGAGCCGCCGCCGATGCCGCCACCCCTCCGCTGGAACACCCCGATACCTCCCCAACTTTGCAGTCCCTTCCAACCCTCACGGCGTCGGGAGAAGCCCAGAAGCTGGTCCCAGCCAGTGTCCCGCGCCGGGGACAAATGCGGCGGCCCGGCACCGAGAGGCGGGAGGAGTCGGGCACAAACGTTCTTTGAGACAAACGAGTAAATAAACAGCCCGGTGAGCGCGGCGGCCACCTTCTCAGCGCCAGCCGCAGAGGGCCCGGCGCGCGTGCCTGGGCGCGGTGTGCGTGTGGCCCCGGGCCGCACCTGTGTGCGAGCGCCAGTGTGTCCCCGGCTCTCCCCGCCCCGCCGTGTGCGGAGCCGTGCGGGGTGTGTGCGCTACGCGGTCGGCAGTGCTCCCCGGAGCGCTGCGTCGGTACATTCCTGTGTCTGTCTGTCGTCTGGAGAGTCCCTTATGCTCGGAATACTTGGAGCTGTCTTCCCATCCCGACATCTGTCTCGCCGATGCCTCCTTCTCTCTCTCTCCCTCCCTCCCTCCCGAACCCCCACCCGGTCCCCACCCCCCCACCCCCCTTGTCTTGTCTTCACTTCACACTCCCAGATCAGACGACTTGACATCCCACCCTCGGTTTACGGTGGTGTGTGTAAACGAAACTAGTAGACTCCCTCCTCCTACAGCACCCCGTGTGATTTATAGCTCAGAGCTCCCGGGAAGAGAACTGTGAGCGCTTCTAAGGTGCGCGTTGTCTCTCCGCGAGTGAGCGCTTCGGGGGTTGCGGTGGCGGGCGGCGATTTAGACTCCGTCTCCGGCGCCCAGTGCTCGGTCCTTTCGGCTCTCACTCTCTGCCCTGGGACCCCACCTGGTGGGCAGTCTTGGTACTACAGATTGAAGGGGACACAATTGTGGTTTCCCCTTCCCCCTTGGGGCCATTTTCCTTTGTAGGGGACATCCGCTCCCGACTATCTTTTTTTCAGGTTCCCAAAGGAGGCCTCTCAGTGTCCTCAGACTGCCGAGTGACATGGGGCCCAGACAGGTCCCTGTCTGAACCATGGGGAGGATGGTCACAGCAGGGAGACTCCCTCTCAAGCAGGTTCTCCTAACCCTTTGCCACCACCCAAGGTCAAGCCCCTCCCGGTGCCTCACTTGGGGATGGAGGGCTTGGGCGGCGTAGAGGCTGGAAGATGGTGCTGAGGTGCAGAGGAATCCTAAGAATGTAATCTTACCCCCATGGACATAGCACTGGCCCTGAGCTGGCACAATGGGCAAGACCATCCCAGGGAACCAGCCCTGGGCACAACCGTGTCTCTGAACGGCTGGATCGCCCATAGCCTTATAGGAATGCAAATATTTGCACTGACAAATGCTCATTTGGGGTACACACACGCAGCCCATACAGAGTCACGGGGAATCATTATAGACAGATTCCAGCAACACCTGCCTCCCAGACACCAACCTCAAGAATCCTGGGGTGTGTCCACTTTGCAGGGTCCCCTCTGTACCCATTGCCCCCTGCCTCCCACCCCCACTCTCAGCCCCTCCATGCCAAGGATAGCTTTGGG
>PVJH01000090.1:19698-160331 GCA_004026705.1 Nesogale talazaci
GGGACACTGTGGCAGAGCAATATTGTTACATTTTGCGAATGCCTCCTCCTCTAGCTGCCTTCTGTACTGTTTATCCCCCCAGGTGGATAGTTCCCTTCCTTGGAACCAACTCGGGGGGGGGGGGGGGGGGAGTCGTCAGAGAGAAGGAAAGCCCCCAGGGTCTGAGAGGTTGCTAGGACCAGCCCCCGTCCTAGGATCCTGTGGAGGAGGCCTGCTAAGGGCTCCGATGGAGAAGAACAAAGCTGTGAGACTTCGCCAGTGAGACTCCAGCGGGCGACATTCTTTGGACTTCTGACTCACACCCACCAGAAATGCCCAAGGTAATCCCACAGTGATCGCCAATACTGCTCAGTGATCCAGTCCTTGAGCCCAGACTCAACCTTGCCCTGACCAAGCACCACCTCCCCCCATCTTTGCCCACAGGTACACGCTCTTAGTCCTGCAGGACCCCCCCAGCCCAAATGACTCAGGGTTTCGCTCCCCAGGCATGTGCTGTGTACTATAGACCAATCGGCCTGCTCCCCCCGGCGTGTCCCTTTCCTTCCCGGCTGTCTATGGATCACATCACAGAAACTGAAACCATTCCCTGATACAGCTGGGGTGGGGGAGTGGGGGTGGAGGGGGGGCGGTTGTCCAGACACACGCAGGACAGGGGGTGCAGCTCCTGCCGGCAGCACCCACCTTTCCTCTCTGGCTAGCCCTTCGCTATTAAATCCACCAGAATGGACTGTGGAACGTTAGTCGCTCTTTCAAGGCTGAGCGTTGCAAGGCAGACAGATGTCATGTCAGCCCGTCCTGGAATAAGCGGACCACAGACACCCTCTTCCCAGGCCCAGAAAACAGCCACCCACACGGGCAGAGCTGTGGGAACCCCGTCCCCACCAAGCGCCTGCCGTGTCTCCTCTACTTGCTGTGCCCACAGGAACGCAGGCATCACCCGGCCAGCCCCCGCTGCAAGTGCACAGTTCTCTATGGCCGGAAAACTCGGCCACATCGATCATTTGATTTGATCTCCACTACAGCCTGTGAGGCCAAACAGTTTTTAGATCAGAGACTGACATGTTTTTTGTTCTGATGAGAAAACCTAGTCCCAGGGCCCCTCAGCCCCCGCCGCCGTACCCCACCATTTTATTATTCCAGTGTTCTCTGCCACTAAATGGGCTGCACAACATCCCTGAGACCCTGGCCCCCCGCAGCAGCGCCCCCTTTGTTTCCTGTCCTGGCTTCTGCCCATCAAAGCTGACAACAGAAGGAGCGTCTTACATGGCGTCTGATGTACACTGCGTCTTACATATCTTTGGTCATGGGTTTTCTTTATTGACTGCCATTTATTCTCTTTCTCCTCCACCCCACTGCTCCCTCCTCTGCCAGAAGCCAGAAGTCAGAGGCGAGACTGTGGATAGAGACCGGCTGACACCCTCCCCCCCGACACACACCTCTGGTCAAGGCCTTGGAAGCGAGGATCGAAAAGGCAGTGCCTAGAATCAGGCCGGGTCATCAGGGCTCTCACAGAACGTGTGCAGGCCTTCCTGGCCTCCCCAGAGACGGTGGACAGGCCGCGTGTGACAGTCCCCCTTCACGCTGCTCCTAGCCCTGTCCTGCCGGGGAAACTCTGCTCCTGGTGGCTGTGGCTTCTCCTTGTTCCCCCCCAGTGGTCTCAGGCCGCCTGGTTTCCTTCCCGGATTACCGGCCCACCGCCTGGTGCAAGGCAAAGTCCCTTGCCTGCGAAACCGCAAGTCCAGTCGGGAAGGGCACTTTGGTTTCGTTCTGAGACCCAAGGGAAAAGAGGGCTGCAGGTCCTGAGCAATCAGACCGCCCCATCCCCCTTCTTCTCTGAGTGGAAGCAGACCCTGGGCCTGCTTCTGTGAGAGGTGCCCAGGTCCTCCCGGGAGGCCCGCTGGCTTCTCCTGAGGCCCTCTCCGCCTTGGCTCGTGGGCAAGAGCTACCAGTCTCACCCCTCAAGGACAATTCGGAGGGCACCCTATGGCATGCCCTGGCTAGGCCCAGGGATCAGATCAGGGATCAGGGCTGGGACCCCTGAGGCCCTGCATGGTTGGGAGGTCTCAGCCAGGGCTTGGCTTGAAAATCACCACCCACCACGGAGACACAGAGCCTGCCTTACCAGAGTCCACGGGGGACTGAATTCTTCCCCGCTCCCCCTTGCAGTTCCAGAGGGTTCCCAGGCTGTTGCTTAGCGTATTAACTGACCCCTTTACAATCACCGCCTGCCGGAACCCCTCTCAGTCCACCCACCTTCTCGCAGATACCATCCCTGCTATTTGCGGCACTGGTCAGGCCCCGGATTCGGCGCATCCGTGCCTCACTGGCTTCCTGCGGCTCCTTCTCCGCCCCACACTGTGACTAGCTGCCACCCGGACCCAGGTGTCTTGCCACGGGCACTTCTGATTTCATGTTAGC
This sequence comes from Nesogale talazaci, assembly GCA_004026705.1. Lineage (NCBI taxonomy): Eukaryota > Metazoa > Chordata > Mammalia > Afrosoricida > Tenrecidae > Nesogale > Nesogale talazaci. Next base: position 22,117 of record PVJH01000090.1, read on the forward strand.
TCTGCGATAGGGAGACCCACCTTTGTCCTGGCGTCACTACCAGGCAGGGCCTGAGACGGCCAACGCCTGGCGACCCACTCCCGGCCTGCCAGGTCTGGGGGGCTCTCTGCGAGCCCTCCCCACCCCCCATCCATTCCTGCAGCCCTCGGGGAAGGGGGCGGCCCTGGGCCGGGATTCTGCATTATCCTTTGCTTAGCTGGGGAGCAAGCCCGCCACCCCCCCCCCCACCTCCTCGTGGGAACCTCCGCTTCTGCGACTGGCTCCCCAAGGTCTATTTTTTAAGGAAAATGGAAACACCCCCATTCTCCCCGGTCAAAGACCCCGTGGCCAGTCCATCCCCTCCCACCCCACACCCAACCCCGAGGAAAGCAGCCCAACTTGCCGGTGGAGAGAACGGGCGGGTGCGAGGACCGCAGCGGGGCCCACTTTGGCACTGCCTGGATAAAGAGTAGCCAGCCCCGTGGCCATGGGACACTGGCGGTGCCCACACTGGCTGTGCCCGGCAGGGACACTGTCGCAGCGATGGCGTTCCCTCAGGCCGGGGAGCCAAGAGGCCTTTATAGCCTGAAACCTGCCCTGGCACCGCCCACTGGGCGGTTGCAACAAGGGGAGTCGCTACGAGCGGGGAGGGCATCGGTCCCAGGACCCCAGGGCTGGGCCCCCATGCAGGAGAATCTGAGATTCAGCCTCTCCCAGCCAGGCAGTTGTGGCCCGGTATGTGTATGGGACTCTGTGTGTGTGTGTGTGTGTGTGTGTGTACGCGTGTGTGCGTGCGCGCGCGTGCTTAAACGTCCATTCAAAGACCGCAGATCTCTCTCCCTGGTCCTGTGTCTCCGGCAGTCACCGTTTTTGAAAGGATGGGGAGAGCAGGGTGTTTTTGCTCAGTTTATCGAATTACACTCGGTGACAAAGGGCTGAAGTGCATGTTCTTGAAGGCTTGACAATTGGGATCCAGGAAGAAAAAGAAAGGCCTGACAGAGAAGCCAATGCTTTTGTCAAAGGGAGAACAGATAGGAAAAGGGGGAGTGGGGAGGGGGGGCATGGTGGGGCCGCCAGAGTGGATTTGCCACTGTGCTGTTTGGTGTCAAAAGACCCTACACATGCACACACACATGTACACACACTCAATCCAAGCTTTAAAAACCCCGCAGATCCCAGAAAGCACAGGTCTGCTGGTTTGTCAAAGGAGCGCTGCGGTCACATAGGCTGTCAGACAAGCTATAGGCACGTCTCCTCACCCTTGGCCTCCTGGGCGCCCTCTCCCTAACACCCTCCTCCCCCCATGCCAGCAGAGCCCTCCTCAGAGTGGGTGCTCCTGTCCAGCCAACATCTTCTCCACAGGGGTACGGGGAGAACAGGGACAGTGCTGACGCCTCCCTGTCAATCAGAGGTCTTCCCTGTACCTGTACCTGAACTTGGAAGATGGTCTGAGGGGGGAGGGGGGGACTGGCAGGCAGTGTGGGGTCGGAAGCAAAGGCCTCTGGCACTGGGTAGGGTGGGCAGAGAGGAGGGGGGCAACCTAAGTTACCAGCAGATGAACGAGTCAGGGGAGGATAAAGACCCCCTTAATCCAGAGCTGGGGACGCTGTTGAAAGGCGCCTTCCTGACTCCAAGGGTTTTGTTTAGAAGTTGCTCCGTAGGCAGCCAGGACACCTAGAGACCTAACCTGAGAGCAGAACCAACCTGAGAATCCACTTGGCAGACCTACTTAATCCCTAATCCAAAACGCTACCTAATCAATTCTCCATCTGTGCCCGGGCCTCCTGCTGAGCCTTGAGGAGGAGGAGGAGGAGGAGGAGGAGGAAGGGGCAGAGGAGGGAGGCAGAGGACAGAGCTGTGTGACTGCCCTCTTGACCAGCTCCACCCTTCTTTCCACACCTAGACTGCTAGCCCTCCACCCATGTTCCCAGCTAACCTGACGTGGTAACCTGGGTCTCTCAACTAGTTCCCTCCCTAGTGGCATCAATTTCTGGTAGGAGCCCCCCCGATCCAGACTAGCCTGATAACCTAAGCCTGGATAAGATTCCTCCAGGTTTGCAGCTGGTTCCCAGTCCCTGGGCCTGACCCCTCTGTAAGTACCAGGAGGTTCTTGGGAAAAGCTTGCCCCCCTCCCCCCGCCCCCCCAACACATTCTCCTCTCCCCAGGCTTCTTCAGTCTGTGCTAAACATATCATCCAGGGAAGGGGCCCTAGGAAGAAGAATGTGGCCTCGACCTTGGAAGACAGCGCCTTCACAAACTTCCAGGTGCAGGTGGCACGACTGTGATTGCGGAAAGCCAAGAGGACTTGAACCATTTGCTGATGAAAGCCAAAGACTGACCTTCTGTGCAGGGGACAACTCCATGTAAAGAAATCCTCACCGCTGCACCCACAGCCCCAACCCCCTGACCTATGGAGGAAAGACGGGAGGCGCCGAGGGTTGCCCTCTCACTTGGCTCCACAATCAACGCTCACAGAAGCAGCCGTCCAAAAAGCAGACAATGCGCTGCTTTGAGCAAGTCAGCGTCACAAGACCTGCTCACAGTGGTTCAGATGAAAGCTGACGCGGGAGGGTCTCGGAGCCCCTGAGCCTGACCAGCTGCGGCATTTCCAACGGTCTCCTACGGGACGCCTGGACAGAGTCGGGAAGAGCAGAGAGGCGTTTGGATGACGACGTGAGCAACGGATGTGGAAAGGACCATGAGCTGCCAGAGGAACATGGACGTCCAGCTAGAATGTCCGTTGGAAGTCAGGATGGTGAGACTTTGTTTTCTCAGGACTTTGGGCATGTTATCAAGAGACCAGACCCTGGAAAAGGCATCACACTAAGTAAAGCAGAGGGTCAGGAAATTTAAAAAAAAGAGGAAGTCCCTTAATGAGATAGATATTCTCTCTCTCTCTCTCTCTCTCTCTCTCTCTCACACACACACACACACACACACACACACACGCTACAATAGGCATATATCAAGCAACCCCTGATAGGTCAGTTGTACAGCAGGTGAAGGGCCTGCCAGTTCTGCATGCTCTTGCATGGAGGATTGCTATGGCCAGGGCCCACGTGACAGTGCCGGACAGCAGCCCCAGCAGCCACACCTTCCCCTTCCACACCAGCTTCCCGAGCAGTTCCTGCAACCAGATCGCAGCCCTGGAGCCTTCCATGTGAAAAATCCACAGTGCCTCTGACGGACGGGGTTTTCATTTCCCCCCGCTACCTCCTTCAGAGTCCCCTTCCTGCTATTTCAAATCTCTTAATGTCTTCAGACTTGCAAATAGGCCCAGTGGTTTAGTAGCTTAGATCAAGGGTGTGTCAAACTGCTTTTTAAAAATCGTTCTGAAGAAAATAGCGCTCAGGGAAGATTGAGGCAATACCGTGCACACAATTCCCTCGCTGCATTTTATTTCAGAGTGTCGTGGGCCACAAAAGATTCCCCTGGGGGCTCCATGCAGCCCGTAGTCTGTCAGTTTGACACCTCTGGCTTAAAGCACCTGGGCTCAGCGAGGCCAAGGCTAAACCCTGCAAGCCCACTTCGTGCTTAGGCAGTCCACTGGACCTAAATGAATGTCAGAGAGGCCTGGCAATGCCCGGGGTTAGCCCTTAGGTTGTTGTGATAGTTAGGTTTATCGTGCCAAATAAGCCAATAGGAAAGGTGGACAGAGTTTAACCAGGTCATAGCTTGATTGGAGGATGAAATAAATAAAATAAAGACAAATAAATAAAGACAGCTAACATCACAACTCCCTCTTGCTCCTGGTGATCAGATGATCATGCTGCCGCTTTAGCTTGTTCTCTGCCACTACCTGTGTGTTACTACCTATGGGCCTAGCCAACCCGTGGATACTGCAGCTAGAGCTTGAGGCTCCTTCGTCTCTGCCACGGTGCTGGAGCATACATTGCTTGAGCTTGGGGCTGGTGGGTCCTCTCACTGCTGTGTTTGAATGTGGGATACCATGAAAGCCTGCTTCACTAAGCTCCCAACTCACTGACCATTGCTGACCCAACCTGCTGTCTGCTGCTTGCGGGCAGACTCTGCCTGGCATGCCTGAGGGAAGACTCAGCAGTCTGCTTCCTTAACCTGGAGCCCTGCAGCCCAGTGAGCAAAAGGACTTCAGTATATTAACCATTCCATGAAAATGAGTTGAATCGAGTCTTCTGTACTGCTGTGTGGACTTATTAACTGATATATTTCTTTTTTGATATATCAGAAACATGCTGGATTTTTTTCCTCTAGAGAACCCTGCCTAACACAGCGGCTAACCACAAGATCAGCGGTTCAAACCCTCCAGCTTCTGCAGCTGTCCTAGCCTGTAGAGATGTCCAGTCTCGGAAACTCTGCCAGGGTTAGCTCTGAGTCAGAATAGACCTGGTGGCGGTGAGTTGGGTTTTCTATTTAGCTTCTCCAACCTGGCCAGTGGGTTAGAAGAGAATTTGAGTTGACGGAGTGAGGCTCAGGTAGTCACGAGACAGTGATGATAATAGTGATAACAAAATAGCTAGCATGGTGGTCTAGGGGGTTACACATTGGGCTCCCAAGCACCAAGTCGGCAGTTCTAAACCACCAGTCTCTCCAAGGGAGAAAGAGTGGGGTTGTCTGCTCTCATAAGGGGTTACAGGTTCAGAATCCCGGGGAGCAATTCTACTGCCCCATGGGTAAAGTGACCAGATTTTAGCATTGCTAAGGCGGGATACCATTGACCTGGGGGTGGGGAGGGTTGAGGGGGTATATTCCCTTCCGGTTCTTTTGCCATTCCCTAGCTTGCCGTACACTCTTTCCAAAAATCGGGACTTTTAAAAAATACCGTGGGGCGTGGGGAAAATTGTTTAAAATCGGGACTGTCCCGACAAAAGCGGGGCAACTGGTCACTTCACCTATGGGGTCACTGTACATTGGAATCCATTCCGTGGTGGTGTTTTTTTATTTCCAGGTGTCAGGAACCTTGAAAGGCATTTCACCTGTGTGATGTTGTTTATCCAGCACAACCCCTCCCCCCCCCCCACCAGCACCCAAGGCAGACACTGTCATTCTCGAGTGACGGGGGACACGTCCGTGGTCCCAAGTGGCTACACATTGCCCAAATTAACCCCTCTGTTCTTTTGAGGGGTACCCATCATCTCCCCTAGAATTCAGATCCAGGTAATCTGAATTCAAGTCTAAACCGATAGCCAGCTTGCTTGGGACAGAAGCGAGTGAATAGCAGTGAGCGTGGAGGAAAGTAGGCAGGTTTTAGACATTGAGTGTGAATAAAAATTATTCACTTCTGGCAACTGACTAGGTAGGTGGGGATTAGGGATGAGGGAGGTGGTGGAATAACAGAGAGAATTTAGAGGGGGAAAAAATCAGGTTTGGGGGACCAGCCTCTGAATTTTGTTCGAGTCCTGGCAGTTCCAGGTGTTGGGATATTCGCCGTCTGGTGGTTGCAGTGCTTGAGTCATTTGAGGCGGACTGCAGGCAGGACTTTGGATTGGTTCATTCCTGTTCTGGCCCCTGCAGTGAAAAATGCCTGTGCACCCAGACCGATGGTGTATTTTCCCATCTGGGATGGACAGACAAATTCTCAGCCTTGGGTGGAGTGGAAGGCTCCAGGTCAAAGCTCTGGCTAGCAGGTGAATCTCCTCCGACCCTAGTTGCAAGATAAGGATGTCCCCTGTTATCAGACAGAGAGCACTGGACTGTCCATTATGGCAGACTCAGGTTAACGTATCATGTCTTATCATTTCATCTCCCTTTGGACCGATTCTAAAGTTGTTTCAGTTAAAAAAGAAATAGATAAATTAAAGTGAAGGGACATCCCCGTGGATGAAGCCTCTGCTGACTCCCCCTGACCATGGACCAGGGATGTGAGTCGCCTGGCTTCCCTGCAGTGTGAGAGAGGCAGATGCAGTCCACTGAGAATTTGGCACCTTATCATGTGATCTCCCTTTGACTCATTTTAATATTGACTGGTTTCTTGTGATTGAGGGGTTTACTTTGCTGTCATTGTTGGTTAGTTTGCTCTTTAACATTTCTCTGGATCTGAAGTGCAGGGTGCAGGGCAGGTACAGCTATAGAAGCAGTAACTGGAGTCAAGCTTCCTCCTGGGTGTGAAGAAATGGGGGCTCATGACTAGCACAAGGGCGAGAAGCATGTTCTACAGTTGACCGTGGTGATGATTGTACTACTCTCCTCAAGACTACTGAACTACTGAATTATAGGGTTTGTGCATTATATGCAAAAAAAAACTGTTAAAATAAAATAAAAGCAGCCCGCCTATGGGATATAGTGAGCTGGAGGACAGGAAAGATTGGGGCTGGAGAAGGACCTGTTTTTCATTCAGAGGATGGCGAGCAGACAGCCTGCGCAGAAAGCGAAGAAGGCATGGTCACAACGCCAAGAGACACCCACCCGTGTTTCTCGTGCACGTGAGGTCAAGCAGCGAAGGATCTCTTCCCCTCCCAGACCCCACCCCCCCGGGTGGTGCGCACAGTGTGTGCTCCGATGCCACCTGATAGGTTGGTGGCCTGAAGCCCCCCCTAATGGCTCTGTGAGGGAGCAGGTTGACGACACTGTGGGTTAGGTGTGGGCCTGTGAACTGCAAGGCTGGAAGTTCACACCCAGCAGCCCCTCCATGGAACAAAGAGGAGGCTATTACACTGTCAGAAGCCCTCCGTAGGGAAGGCTTGCTCTGGTCAGAGTTGACTCGATGGCAGTCTCTGTTGGGGGTCGGTGGGGAGGAGGGGGCCCTATGGACAAAAGGCCTCAGATTTGTGTCAGGACAATAACTCTGACCATAACTACAAACGCGGTTCTCTGCTGTAAGCCATGGAGCTGCCCTGTGTCGGCTTTGGTGTGGTTTGGTTTTCTCTTGCCCCAAACAGCTCCCCTTGGTAACCTCACATGAGGCTGAATATGCTTTTGTTGTTTCCACTCGGTGTTAGAGGGACTCAGCGGTCAGCCCTCTTAGCCCTGCCCAGTGTAAGACAGACAGACAGAAAGACACACACACACACACACACACACACACACACCCCTCACTGCCATCACATCCATTCTGACTCCTGATGACCCTGTAGGGCAGAGTAGAATTGCCCTTGTGGGTTTCCTAGACGCCAACCCTTTTTTTTGGGTGGGGGGGGTCATCACTGCCCTCTTGTGGTTGTGGGAGCTACCCAGCACTGCTCCTGAGAGCCGCTGCTGGATTTGAACTGCCAAGCCCGCGCTCAACCACTTACGCCCTAGACCCCAACTCTTTACGAGAGCAGAAAGCCTCATCTTTTTCCCAAGCAGCAGCTGGTGGTTTTGAACTTGTGGACCTCAAGGTTGGTACTCCTCCATGCAACCACCGTGCCACCTATGGCGCCCCACTAATAGAACTCTTTATCCAGCTGCCTTTTTAGTTGTCCTATTAAATATCAAGCCATGTGTCTTACTAAGACTTTCCACCATGCCATACTGCCATATAGGGAAGGGCTTCAGAAAGTTTGTGGAAATGGAATTAAATTTAATAATGGGATTTTGCCATAGAATTTTTGGAGGACCCTCATACTTGTTTAGGGACACCTCATACATGGGTAGACTTCTTATCTACCCACAGACTGTGTGTTAGTCTGGGTAGACTAGAGAAACAAATTCATAGACACTTGTGTATATAGAAAGTTTTATATACAAGAGTAATTGAAAAACATCCCAGTCCAGATCAAGTCCATAAGTCCGATATCAGCCCAGATGTCCTTTCTATAAAGTCCTCTTCAGACTCATGAAGCACATGCAATGATGGCAAGTGCAGGAAGATCACAGGCCGGTGGGTGCAAAGTCTTGTGGATCCAGTGGCAGTAGAGGCCTCTTGGTACTGGCAGGGGTTTCCACATGGTTCCTTCAGTTCCCAGGGCTCTATCAGAATAGCCCACGTTTCTTGTCAGTAGAGCATCTCTCAGGGAGGGAGCGGAGAAAGAGAATGCAGTGTCTCCTGCCTCCAAGGAGGAAATGCCAGAGTTCCCAGAATCCTCAGAAGGCCATGCCCACACAGAGATCTCCTTGACTATTACTCGATTGACAGGCCAGACTTTACCCCTACACTCTGAATCCTCAAATGGACACTGGATTATCTAATGACCACAAACTGCCTCCCTTTCTCCAAAAAGTTCTTCCTTTCAGCCATGTCCTCTGTCCACCTGTGTCTGGAGCCCGCAACCTGACGCCGTAGCCTCCTCCTGCCTGCTCAGAGTTGAGTCAGGAAGGGGAACTCCACAGAACATGAAGGTTGAGGATGTTGTGTGAGTCTGGGTAGACTAGAGAAACAAACTCATAGACACACATATGGATATAAGGGAAAGGTTGGTATAGAAGCAGAATGGGACATAGAGAAAGCATCCCAACCCAGTCCAGTTCAAAGTCCTAATTCCGATATTAGCCCATATGCCTGATATCAGTCTATAAAATCTCCTTCCAAATCACAAAGTCACAGGCCAGTGGGTGCAGAGTCCCGGTGCCTGCAGGGGTCTCCCCAGGGTTCCTCGCTTCCAGGGCTCAGGGTCCATCAACAGCATCCAGTGGGGGTAGAAGCAACTCAGCTCTGGTTTCACCAGCTTCTCTCCACATGGCTTCACTAGCTTCAGAGGTCTGGTTCCATCAGCGTAAGGCTGTGTGGCTTCTCCTCCGGCTCGTCCAGCTCCTGGGACGCTGCCATCTTGTCTTGTCCATAGTTCATTGTCTCTGAGACTAACTCCCAACAACTGGGGAGACAGCTTCTCATCTCCATGAGGGAAATATTGAGAGATTTCCCAGACGTATCAGGAGAAAGCCATGCCCACATGGAGGCCTCATTAGCTACTCAATGGCTATCTCCAGATTAACAGGCTAGACTCCACCCCTACATCTCAATCATGAAATTAACATAAGCACATGACCGCCACAGGTGCTGTGAGATCATGGAAGAGGCCCAGAGCCTCATGGACAGAGCAGTGACCCAGCACCCAGGTGGGATTAGGAAATGCACAAACGTTGGGGGGCGGGGCGATGAGAAGAGAGACAGGGACTTTTCTGCTCTCCTGGGCTCCTGCCCAGCTGTCTGAGACCCAGCCTTGAGGAGGAGGTAGAAGAGCGCAAGTAAGTCAGCTACCATGAAGGAGAGTGGGCCTGGACCTGGGCTTGGGCGGAGAGGGAGGGGTGGGTGGGGGCAGTGCTGCTGGTGGTGGTGGTGGCGAGAGATGCAGGGAGAAGGGCAGGAGGGGCTGAGAGGAGGAGGGTGGAGGTAGAGGTTAATCAAGGACGCTCTATGTTGGCACTAGTTATGACATGGTGCTTCCCTCACGTGACAGAGGATTCAGTAGAGAGCCTGGGGGGAAATAAGGCATTGCCCTCAGGGTGTGTGATAATTAAGGTTTATAGTGCCAACCCGGTCAATGGACACATGTGAGATTCATTGAAGGGCGGAGGGATAAATGTGTCGGCTGACCTCACCTTTCTGATTCTCGGAGTCTCTTGCTGTCTGATAACCGGACGGGGGTGCAGTTGTCTTAGCCAGTTCCCTGCTTCAGCTGGCAAGGCTCACTTCCTGTGAGACAGTCCTGAGGAGAAGGCAAATGGACCTACCCTGATGCAGCCCTGGGTGCTGGAGCAGCCGCGTGGAGACCTCTGCCCGTGCTGAGACGCTGACACGCTCACTGATTCAGCTTGCAGTTAGGGTTACCACGTGTTTTGCGAGATCGAGGAATCAATTTGTTAGACGTAGGGGCTAATGTTGGACTTAGGGGCTTGGACAGCACTGGGTTGGGATGCTTTCTGAATGTATACTTACCCTTTATATAAAACTCTCTCTTGTAACATGTGAGTGTCTATGAATTTCATTTCCTTAGTCTACCAAGACTAACTCAGGGCGAGTGGCTCTGACAAAGATGCCAACCTGCCGTCTCAGCACCCTGACTTGCGCATAGGTTCTCAACCTGTGGGTGGTGATCCCTTTGGGATTCGAACGACCCTTTCACCCAGGTCGCCCGATTCAGTACATTAGCAAAATGACAGTGAAGAAGTAGCCACAAAATAACTATGGTTGGGGGATCACCACCACATGAGGAAACGTGTGAAAGGGCCGCACGGCAGGAGGAAGGTTGAGAGGTGCTGTGCTGAGGGTCGGGCACTAATATAAACAGAACCCTGCAGGATCCTCTGTCCCGCCCAACACTGCTCAAGTGCTCCTTCCACTTGGACCCTGCTCACGTGGGGTTGCGGTTCCTTTGGGCCAAGGGATGACTGACTAGCTAGTGCAGGGCGGGGGACCCTGTAAGCATTTCGTTCACTCTGCCTCTTCCTGTTTCTGCTTCTGCTGGGGTGAAAACCAGCGCGTACAGCACTTTAGGGGGGTCTGGCCAGGAGAGAGTGGAGCCCAAGACCCCACCCTATCAGCCCCAGCCCAGATCAAGCCGGGTCAGCGGAGCGCACAAGCCACCTAGTCAGAGAGGCTCCAGCCACCGCCCTGTAGTCCTGGCCTGCCGCTCCGAGGCTCCGCTTTCTCGTGAAAACGGGGAGTCTAGCTGCAGCGCACCCAGCAGTGGTGAGGGTGTGCTCTCTGGCAGACGAGGCATGTAAATGACACACACACTTGGGGTGCAGCTGCCGCGCAGGGACCCCATCTTGCATAGGCTCTCCTTCCGAAGTCCTGGGAGGGGCCCAAGCACATCATCGCTTTTAATTTCCTTCAAGAACATTCCCCCCTCACATCTACAAGCTTCAGGCTCCATGAATCCTGGCACCGGAAAGTCGTTCTAAATCTTGCTGCCCTTCTGCCCTGTCCTCCGCAATCCTCTCAAAGCCTCTGCCATGCCAACCGGGTCCTTGGGGATCAAAGGAAATGCACTCCCCGCCTGGAAGGCCTTGACCTGGATTTGGGGCCTAGGGAGGTCCCCTCCCACCGGCAGGTGGGCCTAGGCTGGGTCTCCTTCCTGGGTGGAGCTTGAGAACTTCCGCTTTCCCCATAGCGGTTAGCCTGACTGTTCCAGGCTGCCCGCTGGGGAAGCGGTAGGCAGACTCTGGGCACTGGTGGGGGGTTTGCTCCCCAAAGTGTGAACTCCTGGCGAAACCAGTTCTAGGCTGTGCCGGGCCACAGGCCACACGGGGGTTCAGCAATGGGCCTTCCGAGAACAAAGGCATTTCGGCTGGCTTCTCCATTCGCACCCGGTTCCCTGAGGAGCCTTGGAGGGAGTGGGGACACACGCTCCCGCCTCAGTGTCTGGGAGATGGATGGGGCTGATTTTTTTCCACGATTCCTCCCCATAAATCTGATCTGGCCCCTCATCTGTCCGGGCCCGTCTCCATGGAGGTGTGCGGCAGTGATGAATGGGCTCCCTGGCTAATGTGACGGGGGTGGCAGGGACTTGGGGAGGGGCTCCGCTCTGATGGATGGGCCTCGTGAGGCCCGATTGCATTAGGCACCCATAACGCAGTCAGCAGGGCCATTACGACCCCAATTTGTCCCTCCTCCTCCTGACCGGGGTGGGGGCATGAAGCTGGAAGATTAAAGAGGATGTCAGGACTTGGGAGGCACCTGGGGGGGGCGCGGAGATTTCAGGAGGGGGTACGATTTCCCTGTTGGGGACTTTTTTTCCTAGGGAGCGTCTATGGAACCAAGCCAAGAACAAGCTGGGAAGGGAAGCAAGGATGGACATGGGCGTGAGACCAGGGAGAAGGTGTGGTTCTGTCCACCCCTGGCATCAGAGGGAAGGGTTGGACCCTTCCACCTTGTCACCTACCTTCTGGGCCAGGGGGGAGCAGGTGGGCTTGGGAAGAGACAGGCATCTCCGCCCGAACCTCTGTGGTGCTCAGAGCCCTGGAAGGCCTCCAAAGGTCTACTGAGAGGGGTGAGGCCAATGCCTGCCTCCATGAGCTGCTGGGAGGGAGGGGAGGGGTCACTTTTCAACATATCTAGCACTGAAGGGGTTACTACACTCCGTAGCCCCAGACACCGCCACACCCCCTTTGCCACCCCCACGCCCCCACTCTTTTCTTCCGTTCTCTTCACCTTTCACCTGTACTAGGTCCAATATGGGTCTCTGGGTCCAGTCTTGCTCTTCCTGTAGGTCACCAGGGAACTATTTTTTAAAACAAAGGATTCCTTCCAGCAGCTCGCCCAGGATTGCGGGGACCCCGATGGCCCTAGTCCGCCCTCTCTGAAGTCAGCCTCTCTCCCAGCTTCAGCTCCGGGGTGGCCTCCCATGCGCCCAGTCTCCTCCGTGGTCCAAGCAGACGTGGACACTTTTGTACTGCTAGGCTTGTAGCGCGGACCTCGGGGGATCAAGCAGGAGTTGATCGTCAGAGGTGTTGTCGTCAGGGCCGGTTGCACACCTATGTCCTCTCCCCCACTTCGGCCCTCGGTCCCTGACTCCACCCACCAACCACGCTGCCCCGTGTGGGCAGGCCCGGCTGGAGAAGGTCCTCTCTCTGCCCTCGAGGGCCGCGTGGTGCCGTGGTCTTGTTCTGTGGATCCGTGCATCTGCCCTCAGTACTTGCTTGCCTCTTCCGCACGTCCAGCTCGTTCGTGACTTCTGGCGGCTGGACACTGGTTGGGCACAGCCACCCCCAGCCTGCCCCCGACTGCTGGCGCACTGAGCCGTGTCCCACCAGGCTCAGCGAGGGTCCTTAGGGATGAGGGTCTCTGAGGGCTAGGCCAGGAGAGATGAGACCGGACCCTTAAACTCAGGGCTGCTGGCTGACCCTGCCGGGACGCTGTGCTGGGCCACACCCGCCAGCAACACACCGAGTGGCCCGGTGGCCCCAGCCTCCTTGCCTTTCTAATTTCATCGGTCTGCTGGGTGTAAAGTGACCTAAGCCTTGATCAGATACGGCTGCTTTGAATAGCTTTCCTTTTCTTATTCCCTTCCCATACCCTTCTGCTTTAAAGAGCCTGCCTTCACTGCCTGGCAAACTTATTTATCTTTCAAGCTCCAGTTCAAAGAGCGTGTTCCTTTGTAAGGTTTTCCAGCGGGCCTGCCCTTCCTTCGTGTTGCCGGCCCTAAGCCTATCACCCGCAATTCTGTCTTTCTCACTTCTCTCCACAGTTAAAGCAGATACACTCCCTGCCGAATGGAAACTTGGGGGTGGGGAGTGAGGGGGGGCACGGCGGGGAGGGGCTCCTGGCAAGGGGGTGGGGGGAGTTCTGAGAAGCCAGGCAGTGCTCGTCACATGTTCCTTTCTCCCAAAGGATTAGGAAGAGTTCACGTCTCGCAACTATGACTGCTTCCTTAAGCCTTTCTGGGAGCAAAGCCCCACTCTGAGCCCACGTTGCTTCGTTCTTGCCCCGGTTGTCTTAAGGGCTTCTCCCCTGCCATCAATAGTGGGGCCCATGTCGCACTCAGCAACCACGAGGTTGCGGACGGGCTGAAAGGCACGGTCCCAGGAGCCCAGCGGGCTGCGATCCCCAGATCAGCCATTGAAAACCACCTGCCACTTCCAGGACGTCGGCTTTCAACTCCTGTGAAAAGTTCATCTCCAGACCCCGCCAGGGCCGTCTTCCCCTGCGCTGTGTCCGGGCACAGTGAGTGGCCTCCACTCCAGGGCTGTAAGGTTGGTGGGTTCTCTGGGAGAGTGAATTCTTCACCTTCTCTCAGTCCCGCCTCCTTCGTTTCCAGTAACTCTTCTCCATGTTAGCCAAGTTGGCTTCACCCCCATGCCCACCCTCCTGGAATTCTCACCACCCGTCTAAGTGCCACTCCCCAGGCCCATGCTCGAAGACACCCCTCACTCTCACTGTCCTCGGAGTAGGGGAATCTTCAGGTTAGAGGGGAGTTTCCTTAGGGACAACATATTTAAATCAAGTCACCCCCATTTTCAGCGCCTTTCTCATGCTGACTCACTGTCCCCGACCGACATTGACCTGGCAGTTCACGGAGGTCAGAAACCATTAATAACCAAAGCGCTAGCTACCTCCCCTCACCCCAGAGAAAGTTGGTCTCATGGGTGATGCCAAGGAACAGATAGCCTTTCTTTCTTTTTTTCTTTCTTTCCTTTTTTTTCCGCATCACTGCCCTGGTGGGAGCAGGAGGCCCAGCCTTGCTCCTGGAGAGCTGCTGCTGCTGGATTTGAACCGCCAACCCTGTGGGCCGCAGTCCCACACACAGCTACTGCGCCACCACGGCTCAGCTCAGATAGCCTTTCCTACACTGAAGCAAAGAGAAAAATGTGTACAGTTTATAAGAACGTTATTCCTGCATACCAAAATAAAATATTTTGAAAACAGCATGGAACACTTAAGTAGATACAAATTTTATTTATGAATATTTATGAAAAAATCCTATATCAACTGCTACCAAATAAAAAAAAATCTACAAGTTCAATAAAGATACTGTAACCAAGTGGAGTTGAATTCCTAAATGAATCAAGAGCTATTTTAACATTTAAGACTTTACTGCATTAGTAGGTAAAGGGAAGGAAAAAAACATTATTCTTGTCAATGCTGAAAAAGCAGTTTATTAAATTCAGCACTAATTTCTTTTTAAAAAATGTTTTATTGGGGACTCTTACAACTCTTATTTCATTCCATACATATGTCCATTATGTCAGACACATCTATGTATATATATGTTGTTATCTTCTTTTTCAAAACATTTTCTTTCTACTTGAGCCCTTGGTATCAGTTTCTCATGTTTTCCCTCACATCCCTTGAAAATTCATAAATTATTCCTTTTTTTCTTTCTTACACCAACCACTGTCTCTCTTCTCCCTCTTTTCTGCTGCCCATCCTCCTGGGAGTGGGGTCATCCGGTGATTATTGTTATCGGTTTGGCATTCTGTGATGCTCACCTTCCCCGACACGATCACTGAAGACAAAATGGGTGCATAAGCAAATGTGAAGAAAGCTGATGGTGCCTGGCTATCAAAAGATACAGCGTCTGGTGTTTTAAAGGCTTGAAGATAAACAAGCATCCAGCTGGCTGAGAAGCAACAAAGCCCACAGGGAAGAAACATACCAACCTGTGTGATTACAAGGTATTAATGGGATCAGGCATCAAAGACCCAAAACAAAACAAAACAAAACAAAATCGTATCAATGGGAATGAGAGAGAGAGAGAGCAGAGCAGAGTCCCAAAGCCCATCAGTAGTCAATTGGACACTCCCCTCTCAGAAGGGCCACAGGGTGGAGACAACAAAGCATACAACCTTACTCTAGTTCTTTAAGACTCCCCACCCCCACCCCCACTCCACCATCATGACCTCAATTCTATCTTACTAATCTGGCTAGACCAGAACATGTATACTGGTGCAGATAAGAACTTGAAACACAGGGAATCCAGGACAGATAAACCAAATAAGGGGAGCAACTAAACTAGGAGAGTAAGGGGAAGTGGGGGTGGGGGAATCGATCGGTGCTGATTTTTTACAAAACTTACAAGAAGGGAAAACAGTTGATTCCAAGAGCTCAAATAAAAAGCAAATGTTTAGAAAATAATGATGGCAAGATGTGTACAAAACATGCTTGATACAATTGATGTGTGGATTGTTCTAAGAGCTGTAAGAGCCGCCAATAAAATGATCTTTTAATTGAAAACACATAGAAGAAGTGATGGAGATCCATGCATACGTCCATTGTGTCAAGCACACTTGTACACCTGTATGAGGCCAACAAAGTGATTTCAGCACAATTTTTTTATTATAAAGATAAAAAATAGACACTTGTCAGTTCAACATGTTTCACATGTACAATTCAGTGAAAGAAATTATGTGAATCACGTTGTGCTATGATCCCCAACGAGCTCCTCTGCAAGCCTTCAACATTTTCTCTCTGAGCAAAAACTTGGGAATGGCAGGAGAAGCAGTGGTCTGGAGATTGGGAATCGCGGTGAACAGAGTTCTTTCCGCTTCCTCCTGGACACACTGAGCGTCTCATTGGCGATAAAGGGCTATCCATCAGCATTCGTACAGCAAAGAAAACTCCTGGTCTTGCCTCATTGCATGTGGATGATAGTAATCAAGAATTATGACAGTTTTTGTTGTTGTCGCGTATCTTCAAGTTGATGCTTACTCTGAGTGATCCGGTAGAATTTTAGAGTGATTCTATAGGAGTCCGTCATGAGTCTATGGGATTTCGAAGGAGCAGATGGCCACATCTTTCTTCTGCAGAACAACTGGTAAACTTAAACTACAGACCTTTTGGTTAGCCTTGGAAGGCTTATCCTTTGTGCCACTTGGGCTCCTTATAATTATTCTACAATGTAATAACATTAGGCAAGTTGATGACAGGCAATAAAAGAGCGTAAAAGCAAAAAAAAATTTATTTTGAATATTATAATATAGTTACTATTTAAAATCCTGGCTATGTTTTCTTGCATTAAACATATCCAAGCTGGGGGTGGGATGGGGAAGAAGTTAGAAAGAGAGGAAAACTCCCTTCACAAACTTATCACAGACATTATAATTAACAACTAAATATTAGAAGCACTTCAATGGAAGAGGGAGCCAAGTTCTTATCGTGACCACTATTATTCAACAGTGCCCATTAGACTGGTGGGTTTGTGGACAACTTTCTCACCTTCTTGCAGGAGCCCTGGCGGAATAGTGGGTACGCACTTGGCCGGGAATGGAAAGGTCGGCGGTTTGAACCCGGCAGCCGCTCCCCAGGGGGGAGATGTGCTTCTGGAAAGAATGACAGCCTGGGAAGCCGACTGGGTGTTTCTCCTCTTCCTCAAGGGCAGCTAGGGGTCCGCCTGGGCCCAACAGCAAAGAGCTCTGATAGGTCATCCGTCTTTCTGTGAGTGCTCTCCTGGGCCCGGTCTATTTGGGTGGCATATAGTTTCTAGATGCGTCATCCACCCTTACATAGGGTTTCAGTTTTATTTCTACAAAACCCTATAAAGTATGTTAGCACGCTACATATTTAAATGAGGTAACATTCTTGTTAAGATATTACTTCCATTTCCTCTGACTTGTGGCCATTTCTATTTCCTGATCCGTAACTTTATTTCAGGATCAGAAAAGTACTTGCACAATGTTTTCTATTCAGGGCTGAGCCCCGGTGGCGTAGTGGTTGTGCGCGGGACTGCGGCCCACTGGGACGGAGGTTCAATTCCAGCAGTGGGGCTGGGCCTCCTCCTCCCACCACCGGAGAGCAGTGATGTCCAAAAAAAACCAAAAAACAATGTTTTCTATTCCCCTCCCCCAAATTAAATTTGCTTAGCGATTTAGCTAAGTCAAGTTTCTCTTCCCCCCAGAACTAGCTCTTTAATTGATAAGGACACAGGCCATCGTCAGTCTCTGCAGACAGCACAGTGACCGATCATGGAGAGGCCCAGGGACCCAACTGCAAACTGATTAGGTCCAATCAGTAAGCGCGTGTTGGTTCTAGCAAGTCTGTTAGATAGAACTGCTGTACGTCACCACGAGCAGAAAGCTGTTCAGATACACGACAAACATAACCAGTAGCACTCACAGACATTGTCAATAGGAAACCTGAAATTTCCATCTGGAATAGGTATTTATGAATAACATGTGAGACCTGTAAACCATAATACTTTATGAAAGGAAAAAAAAAATCAAAGTGGAGACTCACCATGTTGGGAGGTCAATTTCCCTCCAGATAAAGTCAGTGTAACCCAATCAAAACCCCCAGATAAAGTCAGTGTAACCCAATCAAAATTCCCAGAGGAATTTAAAAAAAGGAAACTTCACAAAATTAATCCTAAGATGCATCAGGAAGGATAAATCTATGGGAAAAGCCATGGAACTTTGGGGAGGAATTAATCACGGAAGGCTTTCCCTACTAGAAATCAAAACTTATTTTAAGCTTATAAAAATCACCTGACTCAGAAGATGGCAACTAGCTCAAGAGGACCCCTCAAAATCCCCACTGTTCTGAGTGGATTTTTTTGGGGGGGAGGCTCCCGAAGGAAAGGAAGATGAGTGTGTTATGGGGAGACTTTGCCTGCAGCTATGCACTGAGCGCAGAGGCCTGTGTACACACCTTCTGCTTGGAATAAACCCATACATGGAGGCCTGGAACCTTCGTAGCTAAACTTTTCATTTACCCTTGTGACCGATAAGGTTTTGGTACCCGGAATAAATAAAGAATTCTTACAAATCAACAAGGCAGAGACAAATAATTTCATTTCAAAATGAGCAAAGGGTTTGAATTGATCATATTCTCCAAATGTGAGATGCGGCTGGCGACTGAGGCCAGACAAAGGTTTTCGGCATCCGCCGTCCCTCCAAGGCAAACCCACTGCCGTCGAGGGGATTTGATTCCTAGCTAGCCTCACCCCTCAGGGAACTGTCAATGACCCCTACGAGGAGATAGGTTCGCAATCCCCTGGGAGAACTTGGGAGTTTCCCCGTGCTGGTGGGAATGTAAAACGAGCCGCAGTTTGAAACTCCCCCGAAAAGTTAGACACAGTTATCAAATGATGAATTCTACTCCTAGGAATATTCCTGAGAGCAGAAGAGATGCATTTGTACCCAAACTGCTATGTGCACGCTCATAGCAGCATGATTCAGAAAAGGCCCAGAGGGTAACACTCCCTCCGCTGATGAAGGGGTAAGTGGGCTGCGCGCCCTGCCCACGTTGCAGGTTGAGGCCCCACACCCAGCCTGCTCCCCACCAAGTCTCCACGTACTGCCACGAGGTGATGCATCAGCACTTAGCCACAAAAAGGGACCAAGCGTGGATACTTGCTACAGCATGGATGGCCCTGGAAAACGCTGCAGTCAATTAAAGGGGCGAGTCACATATTAGATGATTCCATTTACATGCAATGTCCAAAATAGGTAAAGCCAAGAAGACAGAAAGCGGAGGTAGATAGAAAGGTAGATAGAAAGCAGGTAGATAGAAAGGTAGATAGAAAGCAGGTGGTAGACACGTTCTAGCATTAAGTGGGTAGCTGCACGACATAATGAACTGAAGGAACACCACGGAATTGCATACTCTGAAATGAGGAATTTCATCCTGTGTGATTTACATCACAATTGTGAAAATGAACTGGGGGGAGGGGAGTGGCTTAAATTGGTGCAAAAATATGCATGAGCTAAATGATTTAATAAACGCTGTAATGATTTAACAAAGAAAGAAATGTAGGAGACACACAGATCTTGACACACAGATCTCTGGGACCATCATCTAAAGGGCTGGCTGTCCTTGCTAACGGGCTTCTAACACAGGGAGTGTGGAAAAGACAAAACAAGAAGCGTGCAGTGGGGAAACGGACCTTGACGAAATAAGGAAGACTCACACCACCAATAACGGCCTGCGGGTATCAGGTAACCCTCCATAGGTGATGAAGAGGGTACCAGCCTGTGTGACCATGAGGTGTCGAAGGGATCAGGTACCAGGCATCAAAAACGAATAACCACAGTGGGGACCCAAAGTCCATCTGTAGGCAGCTGGACATCCCCTTACAGAAAGATCTCAGGGAGAAAACGAGCCAATCAGGGTACAGAGTAGCAATAACGAAACATACAACTTTCCTCTAGTTCTTTAATGCTTCGTCCCCACAGGGCCGTGAAAGAAAGAAGAAAGTTAAAAAAGAAAACTGACAAGAAAGCCCATAGCAAGCCTAAGGATAAACAGGAATCTAGGATATGATGAAGATGGCATTTTTTTTCTTTTTCTTTTTGTCATCACTGCCCTCTGGTGGTCATGGGACCTACCCAGCTTTGCTCCTGGAGAGCTGCTGCTGGATTTGAACCGCCAAGCCTGTGGGCTGCAGTCCTGCACTCAACTACTATGCCACCAGGGCTCAGCCGAAGATGGCATTTGTTAAAAGAATTATTAGAGGCTGGTCTGAAGGTAGTGAGACTTCACAACGATTGCTTATACAGTCAATTACTGGTCAACCTATTTGTCTACCCCCTCCCCCTCACTACTGCACTTGACTAGTTAAAAAAAAAGAATTATAGCACTGTAGGCCAACTGATGAGTCATTTTGGGGGCAAATCAAGCTGGATCCCTGCTACACTGTTGTTTTGAAGCAAATCTAAGTGGATAAAAAATACTACTTCATCACTGCCATTTTGCTACTGCTGTGAATCGGAGACCCCTGTGAGAGGGTCGTTTGATGCCCCCAAAGGGGTCGCGACCCACAGGTTGAAAACTGCTGGTTTACCGGGCCGTAAAGTTCAGTCTTTCTCCAGAGATGCTGCAGGCGGTTTTCAACTAACCGCCCACCAGGTAGATCGCAGCGCAGCAGCCACCACTACACTACCGGGGCTCCCGAGTAGACATTAC
The DNA here is from genome assembly GCA_004026705.1 of Nesogale talazaci. Taxonomy (NCBI): domain Eukaryota; kingdom Metazoa; phylum Chordata; class Mammalia; order Afrosoricida; family Tenrecidae; genus Nesogale; species Nesogale talazaci. The sequence continues at coordinate 42,273 of PVJH01000090.1, forward strand.
CATATTAAAAATGAAATACCCAAAGAAACCATGGGCCAATCTCTTCATCATTCAAACCATTTTTATAACTCTAAGTAAGGCATGGAATCTAAACATCATAAACAGAAAGCTTGCTAAGTTAACGTTTCTGAAAAGAAAAACCTATACGGCAAAAACAAAACAAAACCCCAAGACACCATGTAGTGGATCTCGTGGCCTGTCTGTCTCCTCCCTGTTCTGGCCACCCTTTCCTCACTGCGTAGCTGCCATTCCGTTGGCTCGAGGGTGCCCACTCCCACCTCCCTACCTCAGATTCCAGGGGCGAGCGAGCCCTGATTGCGCTGACCTCTCAGCACTCTCCCTTGCCCTTGCTGCAGGGACTGGTTCAGGTAACTCTGGTCTCAGCAGGGTTCGTGTGGCACAGCTGTGGTCTATCCAATTGGCGAGCTCTTCCTGCTTCTTGGAGAATTGTGGAACTGAAGGAAGTGTTTCTGAACAGCGTGGTCGGATGACCAGCCCAAGACCACCGCGGCTCCTGGCTACGATGAGGCCAGAGAGGTTGAGGCGGCTCTGGGTCCCCTAGAGTAGAAGGGAGGGAGGAAAGCGGGCCTCTGAAGCCTTCCCGCTGTTGAATCAACGCCCTCCAGAAGTCCCACCCTTCGTATCTTGGATGTTCAATGACGCTCCTTTTGAATTATGCCTGTCGTTATTGTTACATGGGACCTAGCAAGTTCTAACTGCTACAATGTCAAAGTTGGTTAAGTTCACCGCAGATGCACGCACAAACTCACAGGGGCAAACTGACAAAAGGATTTGCTAGCACGTGACAGATAATGATATTTACCATAAAGGCCGAATGTAGAGGAGCCATATTCGGCAATCTACCACTGGCACACAGGACCAAAGGAATCACACGCCAGCCGCCCGGTGTGGCGGTGACAGCGGGGAGTCTAGCCAGGAGGGCTCTGAGAGCAGTAATTCCTGCAATGAAGGGCACGTTCCCGCCGGTGACGACGCAAGGCAGGCTCACCTTTAATCACGTTTATTAGGGCTTTTTGGGTCTCCACAGACGTGTGCCGCTCCAATCTTGCTCTGCTGGAGGGAGGTACAGATCACCACCAGGTGAGAATCAAGAGCTGTGCGAGGGAAACCAAGGTGAACTGGAGACCGGAGAGACATACCCGCCGGCCCATGTGGCCAAGCAAAGGCGCTGCGTATGGACCAAGCACTGTCCCTTAGCAAGCTGCAACCCATCAGCTTCCCTCATAAGCCCTGATAAGTGTGTGGTCATAAGTCATGGAGTGCGTCAGGGGGGTAGTTGGGGGTGGGGTGGTTGGTGTGAGAATCCGGTGAAGGAAGAGGCGGGGTCGAGGCCTGTCTGACCTTTGCCTGGTGGCAATCATCCTTGGAGTTGGAGTCTTCGGTCGAGGGAGCCAGAGGTCAGACAGCCCCCATGCCATGTCCACAGTGCCGACGTGCCATCCTGGGGGGCTCGGTGCGTGGGGTGTTCCTCACCAGGTGAACCCTGGCTCCTGCCTTCAAAGAACTCATGACCGCAGGCGAGCATGGGAAGGGCACAGGCTTGTGGAAGGCCGCAGCTCTTTGGGCCTCCTGGCTCTGCAGGACCTTGCTCGCCACCAGCTTCTCCTCTGGAAAGCCTCCCTGCTGCCCCGCACCCAAGCCTGGTTCTCTTCCACATAGAAAAAAAAAAAAAAAAACCCAAATATGAGAAAATAAAAGGGGACTCAGATGTCTTGACCTTTTGCCTCGGTCTTTCCTTGCCGCTAGTGTCTAGCTTTGATGCTCCAGTTTGACCCGGGGAGGAGGGTCTAAAACCCTCTTCCCTAAAACTTGAGAAATATTTTTGGGGGTGGGGCTGAAATGGTCCACCTGAAGGAGCCGGGGAAGTTTTCACCTGGTCCAGTCAGGGGCCCTTTGCCCTGTGTCCATGGGAATGGTGTTTACCCAACAGACTTCTCTGGAGAAGGGCCTGGCGGGTGAGGGCAGGGCCTGGCTCCACCAGCTTTAAAACTCAGCGCCCCGTGGCAGGGAGAGAAAGAAAAGCCATCTACCCAGCTTAACCTGAGCCCTGTAAGGGAGAGGGGAGTGTGTGGGGCCAACAAGAGGGAGATCCAATTAATTACCCTTAGAAGCAAAGGAAAAAGTTGAAGGTTAGAGACCGACTGACACGAGGAAATAGACCCATCATTGAGCTCAGAGAATGGCAGGATTGTTTCGGGCCAGAAAAGCCTCTCAGGGTGGGGATTCCGTTCCTTTTCTGGAGCTCTGGAGAGGGGAAGGTCACGGCTTGGGCTTGGAAGGTACACTTGAAAGTGGGTTCAGCTTGGGAGGGGGGCTGTGGCCTTGAGTCTCATTCTGGGCCGGCAGGCTGCCCCTGCCCTGGGGGGTGGAATAAGGGCTCCAATCCTCTCTGGGTGCCAAGGTGGGCAGACCCAGGAAAGGGTGCCCCCGGGAGAGAGGCCCAACCATTACCATTACAACGGCTAATGTCACAGACCCCACAAAGCAGCTGGGGCCCCAAATGCAGGGTAACCCTAACCCCACCAGCGATTGAAACAGATAGAGGGGTAGCTCTCCCACACAATGCCCAGGCCGGCACATTTCTCCTCCTCCTCCCGGTGCTTCCTCAAGAGCCTTTGTCTTCTGGTCCCCTGGGGCTGGAGGCTCTTTTTCTCATTCCCAGGTAAACACTGCCCATTAAAATTCACAACAAGGCCTCTGGGGACCGGCTCTGGCACTTTCCCTCCCTCCCTCCCTCCCCCAACTCCCACTAGTTGTCCCCCACCCTCACTGCCCAGTGAGAGAAGTCGCTCAGCTCTGGGAAAAGAGAGGAGCCCATGGCTGCTTTACATCCTGTTCCTGGTTTTTATTTGTTTTGTTTTCCACAGAGCCTGCCCAAGGGCTACTGGTTTCTCTCTGGATACAGCTTTGACCCTGCATAACATTCAGTGCACACACAGTTTGATTTTGAGAGCACCAGGCTCCGTGTTCTGGGCCTTTTGATGGGGAATCCCCCAGCCACCTCTCTGCACTCTGCAAAGTGTGGGGTCTTCCATGCCTTTTTCATCCCAAGGAGGTTGGGAGACAATGCCTGTGGGTGACTGTGGGCCTCCAGCGGGTGACCTGGGGGAGGAACTGCAGGTCTTGCTTGCACAGGCTCCTGGCAAACTGCACACGAGGTGACTGCTGGGAACGTGACCTCCCTCCCAGAAATGGTGACTTATCCACAGCGATTTGGTCCTTATTTAGTATTTTGGTCATGCATTTTTTTCTAGACTTGATGAGCCCCCTCCCCCACTCATGCCCCCCCCCCCAATTTTTTTTTCAGTACAACAGGTGGGTGCAAGACTATCTCCACGTGGGTGTATATACACACACACATTTCAGGATTTCTAATCTCCTGGCCGGGCATTCCTGAGTTCTAGCGTGGGACCAGTGTTGGCACCTAGGTGGTCTGAGTGGCAATGGAGGGACCCTCTATTCTGAGCCAGGCTGCCCTGGTGGTGCAGTGGAGTAAATGACAGACCATGAACCCTAAGCTTGGCTGTCAACCTCCCAGTCCCTGAGGGAGAAAGAGGAGGCTATCTGTGTCAGTAGGGGTGGATGGTCTTGCAAAGCCGAAGGCGTTGCTTGACTCGGCCATACAGGGGCCCTGTGAGTTGGCATCCACTCTGTGGCACTCAGTCCTGAGGTCTCTTGTGGCGTTCGGGGGGAGGGAGGGGAGGTCCTGAATAGTGCCTATGCCCTGGCTGCTACAATCTGCCCACGGCTTAGCAGAGTCAGGTCCTGGTTAATCCACTTTGATCCCTCTGTCGCTCATTCCCATATACTTCATAAGCACCCCAGAAATGTGGGCCTTGGAAATCAATCCCCCTGAACTGATGAGGTGTGAGGTTAAGAAAGAGTTCAGGGTCATGCCACTGGCGAGTTGGGATCTAAGCCCAGTTTCAGTAGTCAAGACTTGTTACTGGGGGGAAAAAAGTTTCCAGTCTATTCCGCCTACTTTTCGTGCCAGCCGAAGGGGCTAACCGGGCAGCTGTGGCTCCAGGGCACTTCTGACCTTACTCACTACCGTTCCTAGTGTGCTTCGCAGGTTCTGCGCCACCCTTCCTGCCCCTGCCAGGCTCCTGCCAACTTTCACTTTCCACCGCTTTCACCCAGGCTTCACAAAGTTAGAACTCAGTTCCCTCAAGGCCCGCTGTAAGCAAACATCCCACTGTCCATGTGCCATCTTCCCTACCAGCTCATTCTCCTGCACCAAGAAACCATGTCCGCCCTACCCTGACTGAAATCAATCGACTCCCCCAGTCTCTTCCCAGGATCTCGTCTCCCCTCCTTCCCCCCACCCCGTGGCTCCACCTTGACTGGCAGGACCAGTGTCCCACCCTGGTGTCCCATGTTGCTGAGTCCAGGAGCCCGCGTAGTGTAGGCATGTCCAGAGTGCTTCCTCTCGGTGACCGTCATGAGAGCCGTGTGATGACACATGAACGGCTGGCTTGGCGGGGAACAAGTGGAGGGTCCCAATTCCGCCCTGAAGGATATTTCCAGAGACCTGGACTGAACTCCTGGCCTTTTCTGGCAGGCAGGCAGGCTTTCTCCTTCCCACCTGCTCTCGCTTTTCCCAGTCCGCTTGACTGGGGAAGCAGTGCTCCCCCCGCGCCTCCACTGCACTGCGCACAAAGGGATGGGAGACAAAAGGATGCGTCCAGGCTGTGACTCTCTAGACAGGTACGTAGGTGCGCTTGTTTAATAGCAGTGAAGAGAGGGACATGTACAGCAGGAACAAGCATGCTCTTTCCCCACTGGCTTCCCACAGACCACACGCCCATCTGTACCAGTAGCTTTTCTACTGAGTTTTAAAGAAAAGAGTCTACTTTCGAGTTACAAATGGGTTTTTCTAAATTTCCCCCATAAAGGTACAACTATGAAGGCAAAATAAAAAGGGAATTTCCCAACACATTAGTGAAATATCATTGTAAACACAGGCGAGAGATGGAGGCCGGGGGGGAGGGGGGGGGAAGGCAACTGAAGCCACCAGGAAGGGTCCTGGGTGCAGGGAGGGGGCTTTCTGCAGCAGGCCCGGCTCGGAGAGTGTGTTCACAGGCCTCAGGAGGAAGGTCATGGGTGGGGGGGTGGGGGGGTGAGGGCCCTGCGGGTGGGGGCTTGCTGGGAAGCGAGGCTGATCATGAGACCTGGGATACAGAGACTGCCCTGGCGGGTGCTTCCGGGAGCTGTCCATTCTGTCTGCTGGTTCCAATGTCAAGGTCCTGTTCCTCCCTCCCCCAACAGGTCCACTTAGCTATCATCTGCTCAGAGGTTTCCTATGAATAGCAAAACGGTGAAGATGCTTCTCTAGTCACTGACAGCCAGTGGGGTCCCACACCCACCGTGCCTTCAGGACCTGGTTTCCCCAAGAATTTGGCCAAGGATTCAGACTGAATGGATAGCAGGTGGATCATGGGCACCTGCGTTCTTGCCTTCTTATCGCCATCACCAAGTCGTTTCTACATCTCTGGATATTGAAGGGTAAATCTTAGCCATCTGTGGGGTGTGGGCACACGTGTTTAGCACTAGTCTTCTCAAGGTTGACTCAGCTATATGGACCTATAGACAAAAGACTGAACAAGCAAGACAAAACAAAAAAGCCATTTACCCATCTAAATAACTTTGATATCGCCGGGCCCCCAATTTGACCTTTTCCGGACCATCAGTAGTGGCTATACATCAAACTGGGTAGCATACTGTTTTCTGTTAGGGAGGGGTGATGGCAGACTGGAAGGCAAGAGGACGTACAGCACAGAGCCCATTCCTATAAGCCTTGAACTTGAATCAACTTTCCTTGTCAATGGCCTTTATGTGTGAGGCGCAGGGTAACACCCCTCCCCCTTCTCTGTCCTATCCACTGCTTCCTCTGCACCCCAGTTCTTCCACGGTCGAGTTCGGAACAACCTCAGCCATGAGGGCTCTGTGAAGAAGATTAAAACGGTGGCATGTTCAAGATCCTCCCTCCGTCTCAGAGCCAGACAGATCGTGCCTCCGAACACAGGGCTGGTGAAAGAGGATGATCTGCATGCTTCCTAGGCAACAGGACTTCAGGTTGGTCCAGCCGTTTCTTGCTGTTTTCAACACAACCCAGAGCTTGGAGGAAGGGGGCATCCTGGGTCTCACTTCCCCAAGCCCCTGCTTTTCCTTGGTGAATGGGGTTCGGGTAGCAGCACTCATCCCTGGCCTTCCTCCAAAGTCCTTTCATGCAAAGACCAACAGCCTGGTCTTCAGCTGGGCCGGAGCCGACTTCTGCAGAGCTCCTCTGCCTCTCCGACGGGCGCGCAAGTCTGTGTGCTTATTCTCTTCCTCGTGGATTTCAAGTTGGGACAGGGTCTGATGGGGGCGGGGGGGGGGGCGCAGAGAAAGAGGAAGCCTTCTCAGAGGCAACCTGGTAGCTGACAGACGCTATGAGCATTTCTGTTTGACGAGTCTCTCCTCCCACTAATCCAAACTGGAGATGCCGCCGGCGAGGCGTCTGTGTCAGCGTCTGGTGACGCACAGTTCTATGCTTGCCAGGGAAAACTGGGGTGCAGAGGAAGCAGCGAATAGGACAGAGAAATGGGGATTACCCCGCACCTTACACATAAAGGCCGTCTTTTTGAAGTGTTTTCCAGGGACCTCATCCCAAAGTTCTTGCCTTCTATGTCGAAAGCCCGTCCGTCTGTGCCAGTGGGCACAGCCTCGACGCAGAGGTACACCAGCCTTCCCATGCAAACTCTTAGAGTGGGCGGGGGTGGGGTGGGGGCGATAACAGTGACAGGCGATCTTTCTTGAGTCGGGCCAAAAGATGGCTCTGGGGCTCTCCAAAGAGGGTGGGTCACTTGCCATTGAGCAAGCAGAGCTTCCCGTCTGGGTTTGACTGCGCGAGGGGCAGCTGGGTCAGAAGTAGCCAACCACTAGCTCCCGGCTCCACTGGCTCCCTTCCCAGAGGCACTCAGTCCGGCAGTGGCTGCACTCACCACGCGGAGCTGGCACTGTTTCCGTTTAGGTGGCCAGGAAGCTGGTTTCAAAACGCAAAGGGAAAAAATCCCCACAGCCTTTTAGCCTTAAGGGTCAAGTGAGAGGGAGTTTCAAGGTCCTGGGCTGGAAACTAGCTCCACGACACTCCTGGAGGAGGTCATATAGGGGAGTCTTGATACTGTCCTACAGGAAATCTCTGCTGACCTATGTCCCGAACCACGCGCCCTGGTTCTAAAATAAGGAAATGAGATGGCCAAGGAAGGAACCAAGCCTCTGATTCCACTATGGCGAGAATTGAGCTCCAGCAAAAAGCTCTTTGAGTTGAGCGTCAACCTTCCTGGAAGAAGGGCACGTGGAGCTCATTATGAGGTTCAAGTATCGCCACTGCTGCCGCCGCCGCCGACTCATCTCTCTCTGCCCCAGAAAAAGCAGCTGTCAAAGCCTTAGGGCCAATCTAGGTGAAAGCAATCCCTGTCCTTTGGGGACTGGAGTGAAGGCGTCATCTTGCCACATGCCATGTGTGCCCATCCACCGAGGGGAGTCAGCGGGCTGGGCAGAAGCACCTCCAGGACGCCTGGAGATGCTGTTCTTATGTATTACATAGTATTGGGACTTCTTTAACTTGCTGCAGAAAGAACCAGTGTCACGGACATGGTGACAGAGGCCCTCGAGTGTGAAGAGTGTCTCCATTATTAGTCTTTGGCCTGCGCGGCTGATCTCCCAGGGTGCAAGCCTCACGTGATGCAGTTCCGGAACTCCAGACCAAAGCGCTGGAGCCGTGTGAGAAGGGTGGCTTATGACGCTGGGATTGCTGACACCATCACCTCTAGGGTCATACAGACAATGGTAGTAATAGCTTCCCGAGTCCCAGCCTAGCAACCCCGCATGCACCGGCTTATCCTTGTGCCTCTTTTACTATATAGGGAGAGACTCTGTGAACACTGGACAGGGGTTACTAAAAAAATACACAGGCTCTCTTTGCCGGAGACTGCACCAATGCAGAGCTAGCCAGGCGGGTCCTCGACCCTGAGGCTGCAGCACGCAGCCTGGGTGAGGCCGAGACCCGCCTTCATGAGTGGTGGCTACTGATGAGTCCCCGCAGCTGCTTGGCCACCGTGTCGATCAGTTTCTGCTTGTCGCGTTCATTTTTCCGAAACTGGGCAAACATGTTGTTCTTGCGACTAGTGTCCTTCATCCTAAACAGAGAAGGAAGGAAAGAGGGCAGAGAAATTAAGGGGACAATGGTGGAAGGAGACCTTAAAGGAGACAGGAGGGCGATACTGCAACTTACACGCTACTCAGAGTGGGAGAGTGACAGGAAGCTCGTCTGTCAGCGCCCACAGTCACCTTTGGGAAATAGCAGGGTCCAGGCCTCTTATTCGCTGACCTTCCCCATCCAATTCATTTTTCCTCTCTCCAGCTATACGTTTGTTATAGGAATCAAGGGCAGGCCAGGAACTTGCTAATCTACACGCTCTTTTTTTCTCCAATGACTTTGTTGGGGGCTCTCACAGCTCGCATAACATTCAGTACATCATTTGTATCAAGCATATTTGTACACATGTTGCCATCTTCATTTTCAAGTATTTTCTACTTGAGTCCTTGGTATAAACTCCTCTTTCTTTTTTTTTTTTCATAAATCATTTTATTGGGGGCTCATACAACTCCCATCACGATCCATACATACGTACATCAGCTGCATGCAGGCCACATTCGCACGCTTGTTGTCAACATCACTCTCAAAACATCCTCCCTCCACTTAGGCCCCCAGTACCAGCTCCCCATATTTCCCTTCCCTCCCCACATCCTCTCCCCCGATGAACCCTTAATAATTGGCAAGTTGTTATTCCTTTTTCATATCGTACACTGTCCAATGTGTCCCTTCGCTCACTTCCCTGTTGTCCATACCCCAGGGAGGAGGTTATACGTAGATCCCTGAATTGGTTCCCCCTTTTTATTCCACCCTCCCTCCACCCTCCTGGTATCACCACTCCCACCACTGGTCCTGAAGGGATCATTGATCCTAAAATCCCCATGTTTCTGACTCCAGTAGATGCTCTTACAGAATATCTACCTCACCCTGTTGCCATGGAGTCAATACCAACGCACAGGGACGCTCTAGGACAGAGCAGAATGACCCCACACGGCTTCCAGGCCGTCATCTTTATGTGAACACATTGTGACATCTTCCTCCCAGGTAGCGGCTGGTAGGGTTGAGCTGCTGACTTGCTCGTCTCAGTGGAAGTATTTAACCACAGGTCCATTTATCACCTCAAGGGCTTACGAAGCAAGGAAATCCTGCTACAGTTTCCTAGGGCCCGACATCTGAGAGGTTAAGTAACACACAAAGCAAAACAAAAAACCCCTCCCAAACCCTCTCCACTAGCAATTCTAAGAGAAGATGAATAACCCCAAGTTACCGGGTATTTCTGAACGTGCCTGGCGCTTGTCGTTCTGCCTGAGCCCTAACAAAGCTAAGGGCTTTGATGATCTCTCCTCTTTTGTCTCAGGGTGAAAAACTCAACCTCTCCTCTGAGTCAACGCTGATTCATGGAGACTCGACAAGGACAGGGGAGAACTGCCCCTTTGGGTTTCCCACGCTGTGAACCTGTAAGGCTCTTCACCTTCCTCCGGTGTGTCTGGGAGCTGCTGACTGTGCCCTCCATGAGGCGGGCCACCAGGCTGCTTGCCTCAGGGAAGGCTCTGATACATCAGCAGTGAGGTTGCTAGGAGGGACGGAGCTGAGGAAAGCAGAAGTCCAAAGGGTGGACTACTCTCCTACTTGATAAACCAGGGCTTTAAGCACAAGTCCCCCCCCCCCCCCCATGCCAGTCCTCTATGGTCACCTCTATCTTCAGACCTGTATCCTTGGGAGACCTTCTTATTACTGAGTCATGCTTATTCGCTACCACTGAGTTGATTCTGACTCTTAATGACTCTACAAGACAGAGGAGAAGTGTCCTGTGGGTTGCCCAGGCGATTTATGGGAGCAAAAAGCCTCATTTTTCTCCCATGGAGTGGCTGGTGGGTTTGAACGGCTGTCCTGGTGGTGACCAACCCGACTGGTAGCCCGCTGCACCACCAGGGCTCCTGATGAGTCATGCTAAAGTTCCATAACTGTCCGATTTTTCCTGCACCAGCTACAGGGCTTCTGGCCAATAGTATTGTCAGATGGAAGGCCCTGCTGCTCTAACTAAAGTCGAGGAGGGGCTGAGATGACTATCGAACCAAATTCACTGACATCGAGTCAATTCCAATTCATCGGACAGCCCCAATACATAGTGTCAGAGACGTTACATGAGCGGCAGCCTCATCTTTCTCCTGCAAAGTGGCTGGTGGGTTTGAACCACTGATACCTGGCAGTTAGCAGGACAATCCCTAGTTTACTGCACAACTGGTGATCCTGGAGATTGCTGGACAAACATCAGGTCCTAAGTCATTGTGCTGGAAGCTCAGGTTGCCAGGAAGTCGCTGCTTCTGGCAGAGCTCACCATTCCTGCCCTCTTTCGGAGGCTGGTCTCAGATCCTCACCTCTGCACGTCAGACTTCCCAGCCAACTGCTAGTTCGGCTGCCAGAAAATTTAGAACAGTGCCCAGACCACCTGGATTTTAGAGCTTGTCCTTTCAAGGTGATTTGGAAACCCCACTATGGGAACCAGACTTTACCTTACACACACTTGTTTGCAGATCAAAGGAATTCAACGTTGAAGCACCTAGTGTGAGAAGAAGCCCAGGTCTGGTGTCCCAAGGGCATGGATTTGGAAACTAGTGGATTTTGGTTCAACTCTCTTCCTTTTGAAGTGTCCGAGTAACCGGCAACTTAAGCCTAGCATATATCTGCTATTTTCACACTTTGTTTGCTTTTTGTGACTATGTCCTGCAGACATAGCTTTGCCTTCGTGATCACATTGTATTGAAATGCTTGCCTGTGTCTAACCCTCATTCCTTTCTTAAACAGTGTTCAGTTACTTAAGTTTTCAACCTGTAGAAGTGAACATCCCATGAATTTTAGTTTAATAAGCTTTCCTATATATGAATATTTTCCTTTTCTCAATAGTACTTTAAGTTCTATACTAGTGGATATGTTAATTACCTAATATCTCATGGAGGTTACTTAAATTATTCTAATAAACTAATAATACTGCCACTAAAGTGGAACAGGTATGCCTGTATATACATATACATATATATACATAAAGTTTATATGTGTATATATAAACTTTAGAAATATGAATGGATTTTTGCTCACACCAAGAACAATTAGTTCTTATGATCTGGCCCAGCTCAATATTTGCTCTCATGAAGTGACCACTGAAGATATTCGTGCTTTGGCAAAAGGTGGTGAAGAAATCAGGTAGTCCCTAGCTATCAAAAAGAATAGCATTTGGGGTCATAAAGGCTTGTTTTAAAATAATCAGCCATCTTAATAAGGTGTAAGCTAAGTCCACAGAGGAGGAGTTCATGCCAGGCCATAAGATGAAAGAATTGTAAATAAAATCCAAGATCAGAGGAGGGAATTGTATTAAAGCTTAACTTCTGAGCATCTGGCTTGCAGAAGGCTATGAATAATAGTGAAAGCCCAAAATCCAATTGCAGAGTCCCATGTGGATTAAATCTCTGCTGAATGCCCTCTGACCATTGACCAGAGATGTGAATAAGTCTGATTCTTAGACAGAGTGCATTAGAAAGTAGATCATGATAGATGTAGTTAGGCTAAAATTAGCATACTATCACTTGTTTTCCATTTTGACTCATTTTTATTTTTTTTTATTTTTAAAAACTATTTTTTTTTTCATTTTGTTGGGGTCTCTTACAAATCTTCCAACAATTCATCATTTGATTGTATCAAGCAGACTTATACGTATGTGGCCATCAACATTTCCAAAACACTTTCTTTCTATTGAAGCCCTGGGTATCAGCTCCACTCCCCCGCCTTCATGAATCCTTCATCGATTATGCCTTATTGTTATTTTGTGTCTTACACTGTCCATTGTCTCCCTTCCCCCACATATCTGTTATTCATCCCCCTGGGAGGTGGGGTGGGGTTATATATCCAGCCGTGTGTTGGTTCCCCCTTTCTCCTCCTTGTCCCCCTCCTTCCGGGCCCCCTCCTCTCGTATCGCTACTCCCACGACTGCTCCCGAGGGTTTGAACTTTCCTGAATTCTTTGTGTTGAGAGCTTTTATCTGTACCAATGTGCGTACTCCAGTCTAGCCAGATCTGCAAGGCAGCACTGGGTAACGGTGGGCGGAGGAAGCGTTCAGGTACGAGAGGACCGCTGTGTGTTTCCTCAGTGCTATTCCGCACCGTGGTTGAATGGTCCCTTCCTTATAACCCTTTGTGTGTGTGTTTGGTGAGGGTGGGGGGAAGGAAGATGTCCATTTTGACTCATTTTTAATTTGGTGCAGTTCCTCTGATTATCTGCTTTCACTTGGATCGAGGCTTTTCTGTATTATACTATGTTGTCATTATTGCTTTTTGTATGATTTTCCCCTACATGAACTATAGGACAAGTACATCTATAGAGATGATAACTAGATCAATAGTTTCTTAGTGTTATGACAGAGAAGTGTATGTGTGTCGGGGGGATGGGGGGATAATAATGGGTGCAAGACTGAAGGTGTTCTAAAATGGATGGTTGGAGAACTTTTAATATATTTAAACCATGGAATTGTATGGCATGTGAACTGTATGTCAGTAAGGCTGCTGTAAACAAACACACACACACACAGAATAGTGCCTTGACCTCTTTCTCCCCAAGGTGGGGGATTGTCAGGACTTCCCCAGCATCTCAAGAGGCCTCGCTGCTCTTTGGAGCTGCCCCAAATCAGAATAGCAGAGGCAAGCAAAGAAACCTGGGACAAACTGTCCCGAGAGAGACATCTCCGTGCCTTTGGCCACCCCTGACTCACTGCTGCCTGTGCGCTGGCCCTTTGAAGAGGGGCGGATAAAGGCCAGGGGATCAAACGGCCAGAGATCCCAGAGAGGCATGTCCATCCATTTGCCAAAGAGGTCTGGTGAGCAGCCCAGCTGTACGCCTCTGGCCACCAGTAATGCCACATACAAATTGGGATTGCTCTCTCTGTTCTAAGGTCAAAGGTCTTCAGCCTGGCATTAGTCATCAAGCAAACTTAAAGCACTGAGTATGAGGAGCCGATACCAAGGGCTCAAGTAGAAAGCAAATGTTTTGAGAATGATGATGGCGACGAATGTACAAATGTGCTGGACACAATGGATGAATGTACTGTGATAAGAGTTGTATGAACCCCCGATAAAATGATTTTTAAAAGTCCTGAGTATAAGGTCTGAGCATCCCAATTGAGGGGGGGGGGGTGCTGTGCTCAGAGGAGAGAGGAAAAGATGACAGGAGTTCATTGGGAAGAAAGCACCAGGGTCCTCCAGGCTGTGCTGACCACTTTGCACAAGAACTGCATAACAAATTTTAGATGACTTATCTTAGAGAGGAGTTTCCTGTCATTTGTGGGGCATCGTTTAGCCTTAAACAACAACAATACACAAGAAAATTTAGGGGAAAGGGGGTGGTGGTGAGGGGAGCACTTTAACTCTTGACTGCTAACCAAAAGATGGGTGGCTTGAACCACCAGCCCACAGCCTTGAAAATCTGTCCTGTGAGGTCCTTAGGAGTTAAAAACTAGTTGCCAGCAACTGATCATTCGTTTTATGACGCTTCAAAGTAGCCCAGGACCAGGCAGGCAATGCTGGCTGTCCGTTCCCCTAGGGAGGCTCCTGTAAGACTATGACACAGAAGATGAAGGTTGTCTCTGAGGCTCAGGATCTCAGGGCCATTAATCTCTGATGAGCCCCTAGAGGAGGGATTAGGCACTCTAAAGATAAACTCAAGTGCCAGAGGGTGGAGAATAGCAGGCTGGTTTATATCCTTGCAATGTCCCTACACCAGGAGAGCCCTCTTTCCCTCGTTCCTATGATTCTGTCAGCCCCGAACTGGCTTTGGCTATGGCCACCTCTCAGTCATACAGGGGCCTCTTCTCTTTCCAGAAAGTTGGAAGTAGGTCTTTGGACCTCTCCATGTCTCGCCCTACTAAAGAGGGCCAGCTTGCTAAGTGGGAGACTGCCTTGGGAGTCCAGCTGGCTGTGGAAAAAGCAGGGGCGAGTCAAGTGGAGGGACTTATTCTTAAGAGGCTGGGGGGATCTGGATTTCAATGGTTCGGGTGGCCTGTGGTTCCACTATATTTGGAAGGAAGTTTTTAAACCCAATTGATTGTCAGCTTTAGGCCCATGTCTGAGTTACTGGCTCGACCTCTGGAATGCCAGTGAGGTTATTTGTGCCTGTGGCTGAGGTCTAGGAAGTGGACATGCCACTACTTCTGGGATATGGAGGCTCTGAGGGACAGGGGAGCAGAGGATTACTGGGCAAAGCAACTGACTGAGGGGAACCCAAGTCCCATTTGGACACATAATGAACAAGTTGTCTCAGCACGAACTCAACGGTCAGAATGTCCCCCGAGAACTCTAGATTGAGACCTCATTCTGGATCTGCTCTTAAAGAAGAGGCTTCAACAGGTGAGGCAGGTTCTGGGTCCTAAAGCCGAAGATCTCACTCCCAAAGGCTAGGGGAGTCTGCCAAGGAGCCTCCTTCTATCAGAGCTGAGTTTGCAGGCTCTTCTCAAGCAAGAGAATGGGCTGTGTCAGGAAGCTGAGTGAGAACAATTCTTTACCTGCCACCGATGGGAAAATATCTGCCACCACTTCCTGCCCCAAAGGACCTGATAAGCCAAGGGTCACTCTAAGGACCAAAGATAGTGGAGACAGCAGGCCAGTTGGCAGCTGATTGGCTTGGTAGGTTAATATGCCAGGGCAAGGACAACTGTCAGGATAGGGATTTTAATGCAGTCATTGTGTCAGTGAGGAAACAAGAAGGACTTGCCTCAAAGTGGCGGAAAAGACCCAAGTAAATAATATACTTGCTCTCTAGATACCCTGGGGAGGAAGGTCATGGGGAGAGGGAACCATGAGAAACAAAGGTAACAAGGAAACATTAGTTTCTAACTTGCTCAGAAAAAGGTGCACTCTGGGCTCTTACCTTTTTGGATACAAAGGCGTGCACTGCAGCCCTATCTCCTTCCTTTTCTTCACTACCATGTGACAGTAGCAAGAAGTATACCTGTTAGCATCTTCCCCTACTTTAAAGTGCCACTCTGGCCTTCTGCCCACTGGGTAGTATGTGAGACCTGTTTGGCCATGAACATGGACTTCTTGCACTGCCCAGATGCACTCAAGACCACCCTGGCTAGGTCTGGAGAACATTTAAGAGCCCTTCCTAAGATAACCCCCCTAAGCAAATGTGAGTTGCCTACTGCAAGGAAATATGACCCTTTCACCGACAGATCGTGGGGCCTGACTTGCAGGTTTTCAACTAGCTCAGTCAAAGCCATAGGCCGGTGGCAATGCATGACAGAGCCCAGTGCTTGTCTGACATAATGGTTAGCTGTAGAATGCTCTAGAACTGGCTAACTCAATCTCTGGGAGAGCACCTCAACTTCAGAGAGATAGTCTAGTGACTGTCTCGACGGGTAAGAATGAGGCATTGTCTCCCAGCAGAGCTTTCGTGGGCTAGTCCACATCACAAAGCTAAATGTGGAGGGAGAGGGCACGCAAAAGAAGCTGTTAGACCTTCCTGCTGGGAGTCACTGTGGGCCCTGGTCTGTGGGGGGCTCTGCACCATGACGTTCCAAGTGACTCCTTCTGTTCACCAGGTGGCCTGAGTTTCAGACTAAAGCACCTTTCCTTTTTATTCTGTCGCCCCTGAAGACACGATGCTCCCATTAGGCTGCAAGGAGTTTAATTCTGACCTCCTCTTGGCCTACCTTATGGGGCCTCAGGAAGAAGTTGCTATTAGAGGAAGACTGGCTGGTCTCGTCCAAACCTAGAACGTGGATAGCATCTAAGTGCACTTCAAAAAAAGGTGACTCTCCTGCCTTTCCAAGGTGTTGGCAAAAGGATAGTCCCAATTCTCTGCCTCCCCCCCTCCTCCGCCCCTCAGGAAAACCCCGTGGTTGGATACTCACTTCTCAAGCAGGGTCAGAGCCGTCACTGGGTTGACTCGGAGGTACTTGCAGTTGGGTTGACCATAGTCGGCAAGGTAGGTTGACCAGTCCCATTGGATGAAGAGATCCAAAAGCTGTAAAATATCAAAGCCCCAACCCCAGGGATTACTCGAGACAGACAGAGCACATGGAGAGCCCCAACCTCACGTCCTTTCTTCTCCATCAGCTAACCCTTGCAGTGCTGTGGGTGCGTGTTGAACTGCCAACAGATGGCAGTGTGGTGGGAGAAAGGTGTGGCCGTCCGCTTTCCCACAGATGGACAGTCTGAGAGTCCCATAGGGCACGCACTGCAACACTGTCTTCACCGGGAACACCGGGTGTGTGTTCCAATCAACGAGATGGCACGCAACAATGGCAGCAAGGGTATTTAAAAAAAACCAACAGTACATTTAAAAATAACGTAGAAATATAGAGATGCTAATGCAAGGGCTAATTACTTGAAAGAAGAAGCAAGTCTATTTTAAGCATGAGAATATTGCTAGGACTACAAGCTAGTAATTAGCTCTTAGAAGTAAGCCTGTAAAAATAAACAACCAATGAACTAAACCAAAGCACCAAACTAACACAATAATCATTCATTCACTCATTTAATCAATACTCATTGAATGCCTTATTGAGTCAACAGTAACTAAATAAAGATGAATATAGTCCAGTGTTACATACACAAGTGTAGGAGGACTTTGAAGTTAAAGGTTCTGAGTTTGAAAATCCAGTCTTTCATTCACATTCTGTAGGGCATCTTACGGACCTCCTCCCCTTTGTGGTCCATAGGACACTTCACTTGCTGCTAAGAGTTCACTGTTCTGGCCTTCCTTTCGGCAAGCACCACCAACAGATTAGAATTACGTCACAAATACTAGTGCCTCCTCTTGGTCACCACCAGAGTTAGACCTGCATCACTGATGGCGACCGCCTCGCTTTTCAAATGACATCAGGTTAGCAAATGTAATCAAGATTTGTTATTGTTTTCCAATCTAAGACAAAGGCAAGCTTCCCTACACTTGAGTTTAGATTATGAAATAGAACAATAACAACAACAACAAACAAACAACCTGGGCAATCAAAATTGCTTTTAACCACAACGAAAGTCCGAGCTTAAGTGCCGTTTAAGTACTCTGTCCAAGTTACTCAGTTAATGCAGAGATATCCCCATGCCTATATACAAACAGAACGTACAGACAACATAGAATTTTGAACTAATCTGAAGGTATAAATGTTTGATAGCATTTGGGCGGGAGTAGGGGCCAGGGCCTTCACAAAGTTCCTAGAAACTTCCAGTATCTTTTCTTATTTTTCAGTGAAGCCCCTTCATATAGGAGGTAAAAGGTGCCATGCCTGCTTGGGCACAAGCTAACATATGGCCACCAGGGCCATTATAGGTCAGAGGCGGGGAGTCGATTTCTTCCATGATTGAGGGTACAGAATCCGGAATTAGGGGTGTGATTACTAAAGAGGATGGCCAAGAGCTGGCATGCATGCATAAACGTGCAACGAGAGCTTTCTGAGGATCAGCTGAGTTCTGGGAGTTGTTCTAGTTAGGGACCATCAAGTCCTTTCTGATCCACAGAGACCTTATGCATATCAGAATCCAAAACTGCCCAGCCCTGGGCCATCCTTACAATGGTTCCTGTGCCTGAGCCCCCAGTGGTAGCCACAGTGTCAATCCTTCTCTCTGAGGGCCTTTCTTTCTGTTGCTGACTCTCTGCTTTGAAACCTAACGTGATGTCCTTCTCCAGGGACTGGTCTCACCTGACAAAATGTCCAAAGTATAAAAGACAAAGTCTTGTCATCCTTGCCTCTAAGGAATACTCTGGCCTTATTTCTTCCAAGGCAGATGGGTTTGACCTTTTAGCAGTCCATGGTATTTTCAATTTCTTCTTCAGCACCACAATTCAAATGCATCAATTCTTCTTTGGGCTTCCTTATTCAATGTCCAACTTTCACACGCATTTGAGGCAAATGAAAACATCATGGCTTGGGTCAGGTGCACCTTAGTCCTCAGAGGAACAGCCTTGCTTTTCAATTCCGTAAAGAGGTCTTGTGCAGCAGATTTACCTAATGCAACGTAACTTTTGATCTCTTGGACTGCTGCTTCCATGAATATTTTGGATACAAGAAAAATGAAATCCTTGTCAACGTCCACCTTTGCTCCATTGATCACAATGCTACCAATTAGTCCAATCGTGGGCATTTGGGTCTTGCTGACACTGAGTTGCAACTCATGTTGAAGAGTGCCATCGTTGATCTTCATCGGCAGGTACTTCAAGTCCTCCTTGCTTTTTCAGCAAGTGAGGCCATGCCATCTGCACCTCACAGGTTGTTCAGAAGCTTTCTGCAGTCCTGACACCGTAGTTTTCTTCGTATAAGCCAGGTGCTCTGAGTATTTGCTCGGCATACAGATTCAATAAGTGTGGTGCGACAGACCTTGTCAACACCTTTCCTGATTTTAAACCATTGGGTATTCTTTTGATCCATGTACAAGTTCAACATGAGCACAACCGAGTGTTCTGGTATTCCTATCATTGTCAAGTTACCCATAGTCTGCTATGATCCACACAGTCGAATGCCTTGGTACAGTCGATACAACACAAGTAAACCTGTTTGTGGTATTCTCTGTTTTGAAGCACGGCCCATCTGACATCAGCAATGACATCTCTTGGTCCACGTCCTCTTCCGAATCTGGCTTGGATCTCTTGGCAGCTTCCTGTCAATGTACTGCTGCAAACGCTGGTGGATAATCTTAAGCAAAATTTCCCTCCTGATGTGTAGCACGGCGATATGGTTCTATAGGGTGGAGTGTTCAGTTGGGTCCCCTTTCTTTGGAATGGGGACAAGCATGGATCTATTCCAGTTGGTTGGCCACGTGGCTGTCTTTAAAGTTTCCTGGTACTGAGTGCTTTCAGTGCGTCATCAGCTTGTAGTGAGTTCTGAGAGCAGAATGAGATTTTGACCTGAAGAACCTAAATAAATTCTGTCACAGGCTTTCCTTATCCATCAGCATTGTTGCCTAAGGCACAACAACTATTCAAAAATTATAACTCAGATGAAAACGATCAGTGCATTCCAAAAGTTGAGTGCAGTGAAAGGAAAGCTCCCGTCCTCTCTCCTCTAAGGGCCCTAGAAAGGGCACAGGCCCAGACTTGCAACATGGCATAGAGTCTGACTATGGGCCCCTCCAAGCAACCTCTCCTACAATAAGATACATAGAAGTGCTCTTTGACTCAAACATTTCCCCACTTCTCCCTTCCAAGAGATGGGCGTACAGGCAGATGGCTATTTCTCTATACAGAAGAAAGGGTAAAAGGCCGACAATGCCAGTCAAATCCAATGCCGGGGCCTGAGCTCTGGGAATAACTTCATGCCTCACTTGTCCTCACTACGTAGTTGGACAAACCTTAGGGTCTTCCTGGGAACTAGTGAAAATCCCAAGCCTAAAACTGAGAAAAGCCCTTATACCCAAAGCCAAGAAAGGAATGTTGAAGAGGAGGAAAAGAGGGAGAGAGAGACAGATAGACATATTGATGGGCTTGGGCTAGGATGGCCCAAAGGACCCTCTCAGGTCTCGTTTAGATTATACCTATTTTAGTTGGCTTCTCCCACTGCCTTTGGCTGCCTCTGAGCCTCGCCAAGCTCTTCTTTTGAAGAGAAATTCACTTCTTTCCTCCACTGACTTTGTCTGTTATGTCTTTAAAGACCACTCAAGGTGGTTTCTTTTTATTTGCTCTTGAGGAAGTACCATAGATTCTCTAAGTGTCCCCTGTTCTTAAGATTCTTCTAGTACTATAATTCTCAAGTCTGGTTATACCTTTCTCCCCCCCTCCCCCACCAAAATATGAGGGGGGGAAAACCATGCTTTTTCATAGCATTTTCTCTATATAATTTTTTCTCTTTTCACAAATTAAAACAAAAACAAAATTTAACAATCCTTTTACTATTTGTCCACCAGAGTTAACAAAAGAAACATGAATAAATTACAAATGAAATGAATTGAAAAAAACAAAAAAAATCAAATTTCTCAAAACTGTTATAGATATTACTTTTAGATGCAGACACTACACAAACACACACATACACTGAAACAAACACAGAGAAGGCAGACTTATCATAAATCTGCATAAATATGTATATTTGATAAATACAATAAACTTAATAGATGCACATAGATATGTGATCCATATACTATATGTACATTCATAAAAGATACATGTATGTATATAAACTACTCTCACTATTAATGAGTCTTAATTTCTGTGATGGAGCTAATGCTGTCAGCATTTCCTAGTTTGTCGCGAGGAGCCTCTTGTCTTTCTGGCTGATGAGACCTGGGTAAGTCATCGAAAGAGGAGGGAGGGCAGCAAAGGTCTATTTTAGACTTTCTATTGTATCATCCTGCCAAAGTTTCTCAATACCAGGGCTCAGCCTATGAATTCTGGGATAACAAGCTACCTAATTTACCCCATTCAAAGCATGGAAGCAACTCAACTTTATTGAGCTCAAACCAAGATAAGCCTGAAGATGTCCACAGTTTTCGAGGATGGTTATCTCGAGGCTTGCTGTGAGTGAGAAACCCCATACGGCAGGTCTACAGGTTGCTGAGTCGGCATTGACTGCAAGGCACACTGCGACAATAACTTCCTCTGATCTCAGGGAAGACAGAATGGAGTCTGGGGCTACTTCCTCCAGGAAGCTAACTAAGGGCATGATTTCCTGGACTCACACAACGTTAGCATGAGAGGTCAAGAAACAGTAGATCTGTTTGGTCAAGCCAGATTGACTTTCAAAGGTGGACTGGACTCTTCCAGCCACCATCTAGTTTCTCTCTATGCAAACACCTTGTTAGATCAAAATTAATGCTCTCCCAAGCATGCAGTGCCACTTACAGTCACCACGAGTCATAGTGTTTTCTTTAAACTTTTCACTTGCGAAGAACTTGAAATGTAGCAGAAAACTGTAATATGAATAGTCTAAAGACCCTACGCCTCTACTCAGCTTCATCCATGACCTTTACATTATTGTACCTGCTCTAGCATGTATCCTCTTCTTCTCTCTCCATACACACAATATCTGAGAGTAAGCTGCATGCATAAGGGCTCTTTATTTCCTAACACGTCAGCGTTATTAAGAATGAAGAACATTTTACTAAGTAACCACAGTTTCAGTCAATGTAATATTCATACTGTCTGTATTCTAACTGTGTAGACTGACCCAATAATATTTTACATAGCCTGGCATGCCTCGTGCGTGTGTGTGTGTGTGTATGTGTGTGTGTGCACTCCCCCTTCCTCCAGTATATGAAATAGTCTAGAATTTGGTATTAGCCCCTTCGATCTCCTTGGAACTGGGAATCTAGAGTATTTCTATTATCTGTTTTCCCTTCATGGTATTGACATTTCAAAGAATATAGATCTTCTTCCCCCCCCACCCCTCAAAGATGGGTTTCTCCAGTGACGGCATTACAGATAGAATCTATATAATCAAAGTCAATCCTCAGAGCATGGCATCGAGAGACATGTGATGTTCATTGGACCCACAGTAGTGGTGTTCATTTTGATCACCTACCAAAGAGGTTGTCTGATTTCTCCACTGTCTAGTGACTCTGCTTTCCTTTCCTACTAACAAGTAGTTTGTGGAGAGAGAAGCTGAAGAACATGTAGATACCCTGCCCTTCATTAACATTTCCCACTATAGTGGGCAACCACTTATTCTTGCCTACTCCAATATTTATTATGATGGTTTCAAATGGATGATTCCAACTCCTTCCACATTTATCAGTTGTCATTTAGCATTCTATGATGAACAAGTGCTCTCCCAACTCCCTCACTGATTTATCTATTTATCATTAATACCAACTCCTATTTATTATTAATATCAACTCATGAGCTCTCATTTTTCCAATGCTTTCTGTCCATTGTTACTTCTAATTACTTTTGTGTTTCAACTGACCCAGATTGGGCATGAAGGAAGTCCTTTCAAGCTGGAGTCTGTGTTCTTGGGACAGTCTCCCAACTTTTTGTCTTGTTTTAAGCATTTCATTACTTTTCAGCAATGCAATGTGAAGAATACAAAAATCCTTACAACGCAACCAATAGGTAACATCATAGTAAGTAGAGAAACGATTAAAGTTGTCAAGGATTTCAGTTTGGAGAGGACTGATGATTAACAATAGAAACAATACCCAACACCTTAGACATCTCCATTGGTTCAATTTACGTAATTCTGAAAAATTAAAGTTAAGTAGACTGTCTGCTCAATAGGTGCCAAAATGGTTGTGCGCAAATTAGATACAGACAGGGAAGGCATCAGAGGCCCGGTTTCCTCCTTCCCTTCTACTCTCTAGGGGTCCCAAAGCCTCCTCAATCTCACTGGCCCCGTCGTAGCCCAGGAGCCTCAGTGGTCTCGGGCTGGTCGTCCAACCATGCTGTTCAGAAACACTTCCTTCTGCTCCAAAACTCTGACCGCCTCTTCATGTGGCTTCTCCTCAGAAATGTCTTGCAGGGGGTCAGCCTTGTTCAGTGGAGAGTCTCCAAGGGAGTGAGCAAAGAGTGTCCCGCCTCCCAGAAGTTCCCAGAATCTTCAGGAGAAGGCCATGTCCACACAGAGGCCTCATTGGCTACATCCTGATTGACAGGTTAGACTCCACCCCAACTTCCAATATATCCTGGAACTCACTCTATAAGTCTGTCCCTTATTAAAGATCGTATTCTTGATTTCTGAAGCATTCCATTTTAAAACTGGGGGGATTTGACATTTACAGAGTAGGACAGACTATATATGTTAGGGCTAATTTGATCAAAGGTAGAATTAACCAATCACTAACAATGCTTTGATCTTGAACACTGTTTTATTTATATACCGTATACACTCGAGTATAAGCCGAGTTTTTCCAGCACATTTTTTATGCCATTTTTGTGGTAAGATTAGGTACCTCAGCTGAAATTCAGGCAGGCTTATAGTCCAGTACATACGGTATTTCTTTTTTCTTTTTTTATACAGAATTTTTTAACAGCTTTTAGCAACACAAGGGAACTAAACTAGAGTAGTAGTTTATGTGATGCCTTCTAAACTACATAGACCAGTTGCAAATGTAAATTATGTAATTACTGGTTATAATATATAAATGTATAATAACAGGCAGGAAAGGATATGATAAGAAAAGACATTTTAGATCAGTTTACATTAAGTAGGATACTATGAAAGAATACTTTGGGGTGGGGTGGGGAGACCTCCTGTATGGCCTTTGTCTCTGTGACTTTTAACTAGGGCTTTGGTGGTGCTCAAGTTGCCTCTGCAATATTTCTCTGTTACTTCAAAATCTCTGAGGCTTCATAAGGCTTAAAGTATAACTCTGATGTCATGGGGCTGGGGAGGATCAAAGCCCAGAAAAGAGAAGCTGTTTGCCGAACCTCACAAGTTAGATGTATAGTAGAGACGGCTTCTTCCGTAGCTGTCCATCTAGTCACACAGCGAGCTAAGTGGGTGGAGAAAAACTTAGTGCTATCTGAGCAGAGCTAATGCAAGGTTCCTGGACAGACTTTCAGAATGAGATACTACTGAGATCAGGAAGGGCTCCACTGGTCTTTATTGATACACTTGCTTCTCCAGCAGAAAACGAAGTAAGTCCTTTGGATAGATGCATTGGTCATGAGTAAAGAAGTAGAAGGGAATCTTCACATAGAATTACAAGTGAAGGCGGCAGGGAGGGAGAAAAAAGAGGAGCTGATACCAAGGGCTCACGAGAAAGTGCATGTCCAGAAAAGAATGATGGCGACACATGTACAAATCCGCTTGATACGATTGATGAATGGATTGCTCTAAAAGTTAGAAGACCCTCCCAATAAAATGATCTTTTAATTTTTTAAAAAATTAAAATTTAATTTAAAAAGTTAAGCCAAGGATTCAAACCAAGGATACAGAGGATATTCTTTTAGGTAGAAATAATTGTTCAAGGAACCGCAAAAGTGAAAACGAAGAGCCTTGTCTAGAATGCCCTATCTATTCCTCCTGAAACTGTGTGTGGTACCAGTGCATATCGTATAGCACACTTACTTCTCTGGGAAGAGAGACCCCGTCTCTATCATTCATTGTTGGGGTGGAGGACTCAGCTCTCACAAAGAGTGGGAATCCCCCAAGGATGGGATCTTTCTCCTCTAGATTTGTCCACACCATGGTTATAGTCTTAGCAGTCGGTCAGAGAGACGTGTTCAATAGAATCACAATAAGTGAACTACCACTTTCACAAGAATGACATTGTCCAGATGTATTGAGAAAAATTTCCAAATGCATCAAATCCTTTGGCCCAGCATTAGATGGAGTGTGTGTGAAGAAGACGGCGACACCAAACAAGAAGACTGACTCCTAAGTGGGTAGTTGGGGAAATCCAGACTCGAAAAAGCCTCTTTTTCCTAAGAATGCCTGTAAAGATTCCATGGGGAACAAAGGAGCTAACTAGACAAGCAGACACAGACACAGACATTCTGACAAAAGCCACAAACTATTCTCCCTTGTGGGGAGGGCGGGGGTGGAGGGGAGAGGGGAATACAAATCATTGCTCTTGAATAAAGACACACAGAAGTGTACATGCACACATACAAGTATACGCACACTGTATTTTTCGAAGCATAAGATGCACCTGACCATAAGACACACCCAGTTTTTAAAGCAGGAAAACAAGAAAAAAATATTCTGAACCAAATAGTACCAGTATACTAAAATGTTCTGGGGTACCACACCTTCGGACCAGAAGATGCACCCTCGTTTTCCCACTTTGGGGGGAAAAGTGGGTCTTATGGTCCGAAAAATACTGTATATAACCTGTGGTAAATTGAGGAGGACTTGGGAAAAAGTATTTGATCTGTTTCTATACTTGCAACCACAGCATGGAAAACTAGCCTGCAGAAAGATCTCCATTGCTCCCAGATGGAAATGTTTACAATATATATTCACCAGGCTTTATAATGTGTCCCCCCCCCCCCACCAATAGTCCCGTAATAGCCCTCCATTAAGGAGCAGTCATAAAAGAGCTACCATAAAAGATGTCTCATCCTTGCTTTGGGCTACTCACTTTGCCAGAAGGTGATCTTAGATAAGACCAATCAGGTTTCATACCTTGACCCACACGGTTCTGACAGTTCTGACTTCTGACGTCCTCTTCTGATAGGGATCTTAGATTGCTCCCCTGGGCTCAGGGGTGTTCAAGGTTGACTAGCATGAGGTCAAGATGGTGACTCACCTCATTTCTTGTTTATTATGTTACCTGCTTATGCTATTACCCACTGACTATGTAATATATTCTCTGTATGACACATGTCTTTTGAAAGATCTGTAAGCCCTATTATACATGCCCATTGGAAAATACATCAATCTCTCAGTCCTGACATCGGAGGGGGTGCCCCTGTATCCCGAGGCTTCTCTGTCTTTAACATTTTGCACAATTGCCAAGTCACTCCTGAGCACCTATTCCAGTGTTCGGGACCCCACACGCCCCCACATTTATCTGTACAATTTCTCTTGAATAGGCACACTCAAAGAATTACGCTCCTCAAACAGGTGTGTCACTGAAGAAATTTGATAAGGGAAAATTTGAATTTGTACTTTCTCGTCATCTCAGAAGAATTTTTCATGTTAAAAGGATGATATCTATGACTGCTTTTGAATTACAACAGTAGAATTAAATTGTTCCAGCAGAGATTATATGGTCTGAAAAGTCTAAAATATTATTACCCGATTCTTCACTGAAAGTATTTCCCTCTAGAGCCAGGGCACGGAGCTCTCAAGTTGTAAGATGGCTTTTGACAGACCCTTCTAAGCCACCTTCTAAGGTGGAAAAACATGGTCTTAACAGCTAGCGCCCACATTCTTTCAGGGAGAGAAACATGATTGAGAAAGCAGTTTGCCTGGTTGCGACCTCAATGTGCTAAGACATCTAGAACAGAAGAGAGAGAGAGCACTGGCTCCTTTATGCTGCTGCTGTCACTCCGGTTGAGTGACAGGGCCCTGTCACTGAAGAAGGAAACCCCTGATGGTATGGTGGCTACAGACAAGGATGGGGACCTGGAATGTGCAGTAAGGGACTTCTCCAAAGTTGTTAGCTGTGCAGTCTATGGCACACATTTCCCCTACAAACTCACTTCCTTCAATCTCAATCTTTAGGCCAATATTCTCTGTTACTGAGAGCCCTTGGCTGGTGCAAGGAATGAAGTGCTCAACTTCTAGCTTGAATGGGAATGGATTGGATGGAATTGGAAAGTGCAGTAGGCGGAATCAAGTTTCCCTACAACTCTGTCCGCCCCCGCCATCCCCTCAAGCAATTCTAATCTCTAGCCAAGTCTATTCTGTTCCCCCCAAAAGGCACTCTAGTGATGCAGCGGTTACTCACTGGTCACTAATCACAAGGTCAGCAGTTCGAAACCCCCAGTAGTGTCATGAGACAAAGATGAGGCTTTCCACTCCTATGAAGAGTTAGTGTCAGACACCCACTGGGGCAGTTCTACCCAGTCCCGGAGGGGTCTCTAGGAGTTGACATCAGCTTGATGGCAGTGAGAGTGAGTTATTCCTATTCTGTTCCCAAGTGGCCCTGGGTGGTGCAAATGGTTAAGTGCTCAAGTACGAGCCCAAAGGGTGGTAGTCTGAACAACCCAGAGGTGCCTGGGAAGACAAGCTGGGAGATCTAGTTCCAGAGCACCACCGAAAAACCCACAGAACGCTTCTACTTGCCATGTGAACCCAATCAGATGCCAACCAACAACCATTACAACATACTATTCCCGATTGAGTCTGTGTGTACATCCAAAGAGGTTAGATTTCGCAGCTGAAAACCACACTGTGGAAAGGAAAGTCAAGGAAATCTAGAGGCAGGCTTCACGGGTTCCACTGGCTCTAGAACTGAAGTACACGAAGTGAAGCAGAGTTTCTCTCGATCTCCCAGGATTAAGTGGCCCTCAAGGTGACCAGACATCCCACTTTTTAACAATTTGTCCCAAGTCTCACGGTGTTTTAAAATCAAATAAATATATTACAATACAATTTTTGCATTCAACGAACATTTTTGTTGCTTCATATAGACTCAATTTTTAATCAAGAACACCCCTCTCCCTCTGGTCAATGGTGTCCCGCTTAAAATCTGGTCACTTTACATTGGTAAAGTGGGACACCATTGACCAGGGGAGGGTGTGTGTAGAGGGGAGGTACAGTCCCTTCCCATTCTCCTGCCGTTCCCTAGCTAGCGGTGCATTCCTTCCAAAAAATTGGAACTTTTTAAAAACACCTCGGGACATGGTTAAAATTGTTTAAAATCAGGACTGTCCCGACAAAAGCAGGACCTCTGGTCACTTTACCCTAACACCTGAGCTTTGCAACAAGAGCTGTCAGTAGGCCACCACCTCTGTAGTCCCCCAGAAAAGTCCGGTCTCTCTTATCCCCCTGGCTGAATGATAGGTAGGTGCAGTGGCAAGCAGTGGCTGGGTAGCTACCTGTTTTTCTCCCAGCCCAGTTGCCAGCAGGATGGAGACTTCAGTAAGCTCTATCTCCGAGGCCAACTGCACATCAGCAGCTTCCTCTGAAAGGGAACATCATCCTGAGAAATATTTATTTGCCTCATAAATGTCAGTTTATATGTTTACAGTCTAAACTTTTCACCCCTGAGAGGACCTTGGTAAAAAGAAAAGATAGGGTTACTTAAGGGCTCTCCCATGGTCATCAGCTGGTGCCTGGGGGAAGACTCTACACTAAAATATGTCGGTATCAAGCAGTCCTTTAAGTCAGAGACTGTCCTGTCAGGTCATTTATTCCTCATGGACAGTGTCTGTGCTGCTGTGGGGAAGCAGAAGGAAAAACTATCATCGCAATAGGTGATAATAACCATATTATCCCTTCAGGTTCAAGGGGAGGATGGGCAGTACCTGCCAGGGACCTAGTGGGCTGGGAAAGGCAGGCAGATGTGGGTTTGGGGATGCAGGTGCTGTCACAGATGTGGGAGAAGGAGAGCGCTATCACTGGATGGAGTGGGGTCACACCGTTCAATTTCTTTAAGTATACTGTGATTTGTTACAGTACTTAAGTAAGTGGAGAAGGGACTGCATTACTGAGTTAACTAAACTGTGGCCAATAAGCAAGGCAAAGTTTGAAAGCTTCTTAAACATAATCACACATCGTGAGGGTACAAGTCCACTGAGTTAGGCAGCGCAACACCGTGGGCTCAGGAATCACCAAGGACAGTTTTCTCTATCTTACTTTGGTGAGCAGTGACTGCGGTCTTAAATGTTCTCAAGTGGTTGTAGAACGTGTAATGCTTGGTTGTTCCTTATCCACAGGAAAGAAGATGGATGAAAACTGGCTGAGCCCCGGTGGCGTAAGTGGTTGAGTGCGGGGCTGCGACCCGCAGGCTTGGCGGTTCAAATCCAGTGTCGGCTCTCAGGAGCAGTGCTGGGTAGCGCCCATGACCACCAGAGGCGGTGATGCCCAACAACAACAAAAAAAGAAAAGACACATGGAAACAATCAGTCCAGTGGATGACTGGCCCAGACGACCATCAGTCTCCACAATTCTGCCAACTAATCCGAAAGGGATCATATTAGAAGGTCCTAGATAGAATGGGAGAAAAATAGGGCCCAGGGCCCAGTATCATACAAACTGACCAGACAGAGACTGAGGAACACCAGAGATGATGGCACTTGCTCGCTCTTCACGCCTGGACATCAACTGGCTTGATTTTCAGCCAAACAATACATACAGGGGAACAACAACATCTAGTATCGGGGCACGCACACCTTAAAACAGTCAACTCTTCATGCAAGGACAGAGTTCAGAAGGGTTAGGAAAGGAACAGTCATGGAAACAGGAAACAGAGGGCGGCACTGGGATAAGTGATGTCACATTGTGGGGATTGCAATCAAAGAGATAAAAGAAAATATTTTGAATTGGTCAAAGGAAAATGGATCTGTTCTGTAAGCCTCCAACCAGTTCATACCACAAAGCTGTTGTTTTCTGAAAGTGCCCCTGCAAAGACACCGTGGATTAAAGATCATATGAACAATGTAAGTGTAAGCAAACATCAAGAGACTGGCAAAGCCCACAAGTCTCCTGACCACGGCACAAGCTCTTTCTCAGCCGCGTGATGAGTAAAAACAAGGACAAGTGAGTGGAATTGGGTAAGTCAGCTTCCCAAATCTTAAGTTACCAAAAAGGTAATAATATTAGCAGATGTGTATATACATACAACCCCACACAGTAGATTTTCAAAGGTAATAACAATAGATAATACAGGGTGTGTGGTAATACTTTTCACAGTTTTTAAATATCTAACTATATTTTATTAAAATTATTATACACACAAATATATCCAGGGTACTTATAATACTTTTAAACAATAGCAGTGATTCATCAAAAAGTGTGGAGACACTAGCTAAATCATCTGCCATTAAGACTCTTAGGAATTCATAATAAAAGTGACTTAAGCCCACTAAGGACATGTGGGAGCATGACCAAGAGTGGTGAAGAAAGCTGATGGTGCCCAGCTATCAAAAGATACAGTATCTGGGGTCTTAAAGGCTTGAGCATAAACAAGCAGCCATCTAGCTCAGGAGCAACAAAACCCACCATAAAAGAAGCTCACTTGCCTGTGTGATCATGAGGTGCTGAAACAATCAGGCATCAGGCATCAAAGAACAAAAATCAAAATCGGTGGACCAAATGACTCCCGATATCGCTGAAGACAAATGGCTACAGAGGCAAACAGAGTAGAAGAAATGATGGTGCCCAGCTACCAAATGATTGAATGTCTGGACTCTCAAAGACTTGAAGATAATCGAGTCACCATTCAGCGCAGAAACAACAAAGTCCACATGGAAGAAGCACGTCAGCCTGTGTGATCAAGAGGGGCCAAAGGGAGCAGGTATTGAGCATCAAAGAACAAGAATCACATCATTACGAAAGAGGGGGAGAGCAGGGTGGGGACGTAAGGCCCACTGATGGGTAATTGGTCACCCCTTTACAGGGGAATCACCGGGAGGAGACAGACCAGTCAAGGGGCAGCCAGGCAGTGATGATGCATACAAGTTTCCTCTAGTTCCTGAAGCCTTCCTCCCCCCCAACCATCATGGTCCCAACTCTACCTTACAAATCCGGATGGACTGGAGAAGGCACACTAGTAGAGAGGGGAGCTGGAGAGATGGGGAAACCAAGATGGATGGGCCCCTTCAGGCCAATGGTTAGATTGGAGATGCTGGAAGGGTAGAGAGAAGGTGGGGTAGAGAGGCGGAACCAACTGCAAGGATATACACATAGACTCCTATTTGAAGGATGGGCGTCAAAGGAGTAGATTGAGGGAGTGGTTGGGCAGTGTACGATAAGACAGAACAATAATAATGTATAAGGTATTGAGGGTTGGTGGGGAGGAGAGAACAGGGGAAGAGGGGAAGGGATGGAAAAGCCAATACTAGTGGCTCAAGGGAAAAGGCGGATGATTGGAGAATGATATTAGCAGCAGACATGTGAAGGTACTTGTAGCAGTATGTTTATTTATATATTGTGAAAAACGATATATGAGATCCCAATAAAATGATTTAAAAAAGAGGTGACTTAAACTCATTTTTTTTTAAACAATCCACATCGATTTATTTGTCTAATTGATATTTCCAAAGTTTCTAAAACAGACTTTTTCACTTCTTTTGTTTTTACTTTTTATCATTTTATTGGGGGCTCATACAATTCTCATCACAATCCATACATAAGTCCATTGTATGTCAAGCACATTTGTATATCTATTGCCGTCATCATTCTCAAAACATGTGCTTTCTACTTCAGCCCTTGGCATCGGTTCTTCATTTTCCCCCTCCCTTCCTGCTCCCTCTCCCTCATGAACGCTTGATAATTTTTTAATTTAAATTATTTTATTGGGGGCTCGTACAACTCTTATCACAATCCACCCATACATCCATTTACCAAGCACTTTTGTACGTTTGTTTCCCTCAGCTGAGCCCCGGTGGCGTAGTGGTTGTGCGTGGGACTGCGGCCCACCGGGATGGAGGTTCGATTCCAGCTCCATGGAGCAAAGGCTGGGCCTCCGACTCCCACCACCTGAGGGCAGTGATGCCAAAAAAAAACATTTGTTTCCCTCATCGTTTTCAAAACACTTGCTTTCTGCTTAAGGCCCTGGTATCCACTCGTTTTTTCCTTCTCTGCGTGCTTTCCCATCCCCTGTGAACACTTGATAATTTGTAAATTATTAAATTAAATTATCCCCCTTCACCCACTTCTCCACTGTCCATCCCCCAGGGATCTATATGTAGATCCCTGTAATCTGTTCTACCTTTCTACCCCACCTTCCCTCCACCTTCCCATTGTCGCCCTTCTTTCCACTGGTCCTGAGGGTTTCTTCTGTCTTGGATTCCCTGTGTTTCCAGTCCTATCTGTACCAGTGTACATCCTCTGATCCAGCTGGATTTGTAAGGTAGAATTGGGATAATGATGGGGGTGCATTTAAGAACTAGAGGAACACTGTATGTTTCATTGTTGCTACACTGTACCCTAACTCGCTCGTCCCCTTTCTGACAGCCTTCTGTGAGGGAATGTCCAGTTGCCTACAGATGGGCTTTGGGTTCCTACTCTGCATTCCCCCTCATTCACAATAATATGATTTTGTTGTTCTTTGATGCCTGATAGCAGATCCCCTCAACACTTCGTGATCACTCAGGCTGCTGTGCTTCTTCCATGTGGGCTTTATTGCTTCTGAGCTAGACGGCTGCTTATTTACCTTCAAGCTTTTAAGACTCCAGACGCTATATCTGTTGATAGCCAGGCACCATCAGTTTTCTTCACCACATTTGCTTATGCATGCATTTGTCTTCAGCGATCCTAACCAAAGGTGGGCACACATGTAGTAAAACCCACATGGAAGAAGCACACCAGCCTGTGTGACCACAAGGTGTCAAAGGGACCAGGAACCAAGCATCAAAGAAGATAAACTCACTTTTATAAATGGAAACATTAAGAAAAATAGTTGTAGAAATACTTCCTGTCTTATGTGAGTCACTATTGCAAATTACAGCCCAGGAATCTTATGATGAGAGTAGAAAAAAAAATAACACCAAAGGGCAAAAATCAAGGAACAAGTTGAGAATAAGGCAGAATCTGAATGGCTTGGGGAATCTGCCTGCATCTGGCTGAAAAGCTGAGCACCAGACAAGGAATTTCTGAAGGTTCCAAACCCAACATAATTGCACCGAAGATCTTTGTTGTTTGCTTAAATCTGAGAAGATGGAGATTCCCTCAGTTTCCAATTCAAAATTCATGCTGAAGGTTGTCTTAAGTACTAAGGTAATCAACAGATTCATCAAAAAGGTATTAAGTAACAAAACCCAAGATCAGACGTGGAAAATATATTTGAGCTTAAATTCTTAGCACCCTGTGTGAAGAGACCATAGAAGACAGTGAAAGCTCAAAATCCATTTGCAGAGACACTCCCCACCCCACCCCACCCCACCCAGGGAATAAGCCTACACTGAATACACTTAGACCACTGACCAGGGGTGCAAAAATTCCTCCCTGCAGATGGCGTACATCAGAAAGTAAATTATTGCAGGTATACTTAGACTAAAATTTATTATCTTATCATTTGGTTTCCTTTTTAACCTATTCCTAATTTGTTTTATTTACCACTCTCTTTTGGATATATATATATGTGTGTGTGTGTGTGTACATACATATATATATATCCAATGTCACCGAACAAGCTATATAAAAATTGTTCAAGGAAAACCAAATGCACTGCAAACACAATTAGAGTTTATTTTTTAAAAGGTATTAGATAAGGAATGGTTCAAAATCACCAAGGGATCTTTTTCCTTCTAAATTCTCCAGTGTTCAAGAGTTCTGCATCCTAAAGATTGCACGAAAGGAACCTTGTTCTCAGGAAGGACAAAACCTCAGTCCCCCATAGGTTGGTATGTCTGCTTTTTCTCTGCGCATTAAATGTCCTGTCTTCCTTTCCATTGTAGTTCATCAGTGATGTCTTATGTGGTGTGTTAATGAATCATCTTCGGTCCATTTTCAAAATAGGTGGCATACACACAATGTTAAGAAATAGCACTAGCAAGTATGGTGCAGGCTCTTGGGAGGCAGATTAGGGGCTCATGCAGTGAGTACTGCAGCGCAGAGCAGGAAAAGAGGACAGAAGCCAAGAGGTGTCCAGTGTCACGCTGCTAAAAAGTCAGGCTTTCTCCTCCTGTAAGGACTTACAGTCTCGGGATGGGGAAGCGCTGGAACTGACTGTGATTATACATAGACAGCTCATTTTAAAAGCTATTTGCGGACTAGACCAGAACATGGACACCGCTACAGATCAGAGCCCACAACACAGGGAATCCAGGATAGACACACTCCTTAGTGCCAACAATGAGAATGGAGATACTAAGAGGATAAGGGGAAGGTGGAAGAGAAAGGGGGACTCGATCACAAGATTGACATATAACTCCCTCCCAGGGAGACACACAACAGAAAAGTGGGTGAAGGGAGACAGGATGATGTAGAATATGAAAATAATAAATCAATAATTTAGCAAGGGTTCATGAAGGAGGGAAAGTGGGGGAGGGGGAAATATGAGGAGCTGCTATCAAGGACTCAAGGAAAAAGAAAGTGCTTTGAAAATGATGATGGCAACATACGTACAAATGTTCTTGACACAGTGGATGGATGTACGGATTGTGATAAGACATAAGAGCCCCCAATAAAAGTATTTGATAAAAAATAAAAGTGACTGAACCCTGGAGGTGTATAGTTTGTGAATATTATATGACGAAAACCTCTTACCACCCCTCACCCCCACCCCACCCCAAATAAAGAAGGAGTTGCAGTCCTCCCCTGCGCTACAGGGTGTAAATGAGTGGGAGCCCACTTGATGGCAGTGAGTTGGGGTTTGGTTTGGTTTTTGCCAGAAAACAGGGCACAATCTAATAAACAGAGAAGAAAATTAAAAAGGGATTTTAAGTAGAATAGTGAAAGCCAAATTTTAGGAACAAAAAGTACCTGAGATATGTTCAAGAGAAGAAGGAAATTGACTTTCTTGAACTCTTACTGTGTAACAGATATTGGGTACGGCGTCTCACTTTCCTTATTTCATTTAATCTGTCTGAAAATCAACAGACTAAAAAGAGGTCAGAAGGACGTTAGGAGAGTGGGCACAGAGAAACACACCGATGACGGGAAGGAGGGAGCCAGGGGCAGGACACATGGTCATCTGACTATCAGGGCTTGGCTTTTCCTCCTTTCCCTTTTGGGCTTTTCTCAAGGGCTAAGAGATCTGTTGTCTGGATGAAAGCCACGCAGGCATCCAGACGCTGCTGCAGTGCACATGCTGACGTGGGAGAGGGGAGACCTGGGCTGTGGGGGCCACTGGCTGGCTGGCAGGCTAAGGACCTCTTCCCCCCCGCCCCCACTTTGTTTTATAAGCCAAGGGAACTAGTAA
Source organism: Nesogale talazaci (assembly GCA_004026705.1). Lineage (NCBI taxonomy): Eukaryota > Metazoa > Chordata > Mammalia > Afrosoricida > Tenrecidae > Nesogale > Nesogale talazaci. The sequence continues at coordinate 76,821 of PVJH01000090.1, forward strand.
TATTTCAGGGGTAGTTTATTTAGTAAGATAAACTTGCCAGGAGCATACAAAAGAGATTTGAGGAGACATTATTTTCCAGACAAGGAGACCTGAGGTAAAGAGGATATGGACTCATATGGTGGCAAGAGTCTGCGAGAGGAAGGGACAGCACTGGGTGGGGTCCAATGGAAGGGGGAGGGCAGAGAACAATGAAAACCTCATCATGCGGCAGGCCTTTCTGAAGCAAGGGTCTCCAGGGCTCAGACAAGTCATTCAAATGAAGAAACCAGTCTGTGAAATCGAGAAGGAATCATGTGGGCTACGAGGACTAGAGAGGGCATAAGCCTCCTAAAGGTGATCAAGTTCAGTTATTCATAAACACTGTGCCATACAATTGACATATAGATGATGACAGAAGCTGTAATAGTCCCCAAGAAAATGATCTGAAATAGCACCCACCCACCAAAAAAAAAAAAAAAAAAAAAACCAACAAAACAACACTACTATATCACTTAAACCTTAAACCATGAGTTTGTAACTCTTGCTTAGTGTTGTTTTGAAGCAGACAGGACACAGGGAATACATCATGTAGATCTCATGTTCTCACAGCCTAATTCCTTCTTGTTTTATGAGGGTATACCATGTTAATTAACATCATTAACAGTCCTCTCTTCTGTCTACTGGCTGAGTTGACATACCTGCCTCAGAAAGCATGAATAAGGGTAATATTAAAATAAAATTATTTCATGTCTCAGCCAGTGTTTTCAAGGCTGCTTCAAACACTGATGACTTGTAATGAGGTAAACCAATGACCTTTAAGACAAGACAGTTCCCAAAGGAGCTGCTGCATCAGGAAGCGACCACACCAGACCCACAGGAGGCTGCTCACACTGCAGGGCTGCTTCCCTGTCTACCTCTCTACTAGGCTGGGTCCATTGTGAAAAACACTGTTGAACGTTGAAGCATACGCCTTTCCTCTAGTCCCTAAATGCTTCCTCCACCCACCCCACCTTCTAAATCCGGCTAGACCAGAGGATGTACACTGGTACTGATAAGAGCTGGAAACATAAGGAATCCTGGACAGATGAACCCCTCAGGACCTGTGGTGAGGGTGATGGTACCAGGAGGGTGGAGAGAGGGTGGGGTGGAACCGATTACAATGATCTACATATAACCCCCTCCCTAGGAGGTTGGGCAACAGAAAAGTGGGTGAAGGGGGACATCGGACAGTGTAAGATATGACAAAATCATAATAATTTATAAATTATCAAGGGTTAATGAAGGGGGAGCAGGGAGGGAGGGGAAAAATGAGGAGCTGACACCAAGGGCTCATGTAGAAAGAAAATGTTTTGAGAATGATCATGACAACAAATGTACAAATGTACTTGACACAATGGATGGATGGATGGATGGATGGATGCATGGATGGATGGATGGATGCATGGATGGATGGATGATGATAGAGTTGTATGAGCCCCTAATTTAAATAAAAAAGAGAACATGATGATAGCAACATATGTACAAATGTGTTTGATACAACTGATGTCTGGATTGTTGTAAGAGTTGTAGGAGCCCCCAATAAAATGATTTATTTAAACAATCAGAAACATTATTCAGATCAGGTCAAGCCAATCCTGAAGCGGAGGAGAAAGGTGGTTGGAACCGTCCTTTGGGAAGCTGGGCAGCCTGGGCATGGTGGGACACACCAAGAGCTGCGTGTGTTGCCGCTCCTGACTGCCATCCCGTTGCTCCTCCCTCGTGGTGACCCCAGGGGTGCAGAGTGGAACTGCGCTCCACGAGGCTTTCAAGGCTGGCCCCTTTTGAAAGTAGATGGGGTTGTCTTCGGAAGCACAGCTGGTGGGTTTGAACTGTCGTCCTCTTGATTGATAGTTGAGCAATGAACTGTCTGTGCAACCCAGGGACTCCTTCTAAATAGACAATTTACTAACTCTCTCCAACAATTCTGTAAGAGAGGGCATTATTGGCTCGATTCTAAGAATGTGACTAAGATGGAAGAGGGACCTGCCCAAGTGAACAAAGTTAGTTAAATAGCAGGAAATGAAGGTAAGTCACTTTCATTCCAAAACTGCCTGTGCCCTCTACTATGCCAGGTGACTTCTCAAAACGGGGAGACGCGAAGATCGCAGGTCTCTGTTGTGCCCCATAATTGCTCTCGCCCCAGACAAACGAGAGGAATCAATTATGATGTCTCTGAGTTTCCACACTTGCGTTTTGCTTAAGCTAAGTCTAGTCCTTACACAACTCAATGCTAAACAGAGACCACACTGAAATCAGATTATTATAAATCTGGGCTGCCTGAGCCAGGGATATTGACTGATGGTTGGGGACAATATTTAAACCAGCACATGAGGCAACTACAAGAACATAACAAGGGGTGGATAAAAAGTTGCCTGGTTTTTCTTGTCTTTACTCCTAAGCTAGAATTTCAAAGCTGGAAAGAACCTCCAGTCAGGGTGGAGCAGAAATTCAGTGAGATCCCAGGAAGCAACAGAAGTCTCGAAAGGAGCCGCATGCAAAGGGGATGGAGTTATGAGGGCGAGTATCAGAATGAAGAATCTTCCCACCAGGGAAGAGGAACACTTCGATTGGAATTTTCAAGGTAAATTTTTAAGGCAGAGGACTATGTAGGTCAGGTCCCCTCACAACCTTTGCTTACCAGCACACTCTGGTCTCCGGGGCTCAGCGAGAATGTGTACCAGCGGGCCCAGGAGGGAAGCTCCCGGTAGAAAATTTGGCCAAGCCTATGTGGCACAATTACTGAGAACTATTCAGAAATTGCAGACTTCGGTATGGATTACTACCCAATATAAAGAAAGTCAAAATCCTCACACCTGGACCAGGAGGTACCATCATGATACACAAAGACGGAAGTTGTCAAGGTTTTGTCTTGATCGGATCCACAATCGATGCTCACGGAAGCAGCTGTGAAGCGATCAAATAATGCACTGCATCAAGGGAATCTGCTGCACAGTGTTTCAAAGCAAGGCTATTACTTTGAGGTCCTGACCCCAGGTATTTTCAGTCACTTCACATGCTTGTGGAAGTGGGGCATTGAATAAGGGACACTGAAGAAGAATCGATACACTTGAATTATGGTGCCGACAAAGAATATTGAAAGTACCATGGATGAGATCCCTCCAGCCCAGGCCCCCGCTGGCTCCCTCTGAAGTTGTATCCCAAGTCTGAGCCTTTGAGGATTGATCACGAGTGTCTGCAGACTTTTCAAAGGTATTTGAGGTCGATCTCAATGACAGACATCAGAAAGATCTTTTCCATCACTTTTATTCTGAATTCCGAATTTACATTTTCCCTGAATAGTCTATCTACTCTGAACTTCCAAAGAAGCATCAAATGCTGTTTGAGTGAGGTGGGAAGGAGAGATTAGGAGGAAAAAAGAAACCCCTCTATTATGAAAGAGAATGGTCTAATTTTCAGTGACTCTAGAATAGAAAGATTTCTTCTCTTGTTCTACATAGACTCGCTCAGTCTTTTTATTCTCATGTGGCCAAATTAATATAGCCTTTACTTTGGGAATGCATGAAAATCCTTATCCAATATGAAGTCTTTGTTAGATCTGTTAGAGTATTTTTGTACTATAGCATTTTCTCAAGCAAATTGTTACAGGGTTCTCACTTAGTTTTTAATCTAGATGAATTTGATAACACTTCCTCAAATTGATCATATAAATTAAAGCACCCGAAATTTCACAGTTATTATAGTTAATAGCACTACTACCACATGGCGATCTTTATTATTCGGTAAGATCTTTCAAATGAAACTAAAGGTCATCTTTCATGAGCTTTATCTAACAGAATGTAGACTGGAACCCCTGCCCGTCATATAAGCTCACAAAACTCTTCTGAATTTAGGGGCGTCATGTCCTTATTTCATGAGCGCCAAGAACAAATGGATTACCTTCAGATTAGTATCTATTCATGTTGCTTCTTCTTTGGAAGCAACCGCTCCTTCAAGGATCTTAACAAGGGCCAGAAAATAAAGAGCAGTTTGGAGGAAGTGTATTCATGATCAGTTGCCGTTGTGCAGTGCACTAGCAGTCAGTTCTAACTCAAAGTCACCCTGTGTACAACACGAGGAAACACATCCTGGCTCTGTAACAGCTTCATAAACATCCATATGTTGGAGTCCATTTTTGCAGTCACTTTTTATAATCCACTTTGAGTAGCTTTTCTTGCTTTTTGGCTAACTCTCTGCATTACCAAAGATGATGACCCTCTCCAGAGACTGGGCTCTCCTGACAACATGTCCAAACAACAACGAGATGCAGTCTTGCATGTGTGCGGTTAAGGAGTCCAATGAGTTATCTTGTGTGACCATAATGGAAATATCACAAGCAGATGTCTTTCACATATACTTATTCTCTTATAGTCTAGGAGGCTAGAAGTCTAAACTCAGGGTACTAGCTTTAGCAGAAGGCTGTCTCCGGGCGCGGATCCTTGTCATCAGTTTCTTTCCTGGCTCTAGGACGGTGGTTCTCAAACTGGGGGTTGGGACTCCTTTGGGGACTGAATGACCCTTTCCCAGGGGTCGCCCGAATTATAATAGCAGCAAAATTACAATTATGAAATATCAACGAAAATAATTTGATGATTGGGGGTCACGGCAACATGAGGAACTGTCTGAAAAAGTTGCAGGATGAGGAAGAGAACCACTGCTCTAGGCAATTCCCAGCATAGGAAACCAGGGTCCAAAGGAAATAGTCTGCTCCTGGCTCTTCTTTATGGTCCCTCTTGCATTTAATTTTTTTTACATCATAAAAGAGATTGAAGACACAACCTAATGCTGCAGACTGCACCCTGCCACGGCAACTTCCACTAATCCCGCCTCATTAATATCACAGAGATAAGGATTTACAACACAAAGGGAAGCTACGCCAGGTCACAAAAGTGCGGATAATTATTTCTACTGAGAATCGGGACCTAGCCAAGTTGACACAATTTGGGGGTGAATAATTCAATCGATAATAGGAGGGGACCACCTCACCCCCAGCTTAAATACCGTGAGCAAGTGACAAGAAAAAAAAATTATTATTCTAGCCAGGACCTCTCCCAGGTATGCAGGAACATCACTCAAAAGTAGGTATCAGGGTGCCATGAGCAAATCATCACCATCTCGTGTCAGTCAGTGCCCTTGGTTAGCTCCCCTGGATTATCTGATGAGAAGTCACAGTGACACGAAGACTTCTTTAGCGTCTTTGGTCTCCCCACACTATCATTTTCTGTCCTCTAAGGCTCTCAAAAACCAACACCTTACAACACTGCAGTGAGGGCAGGGGTGAGCGCTTAGGAACTCCTTGAAGTTATAAAGAATAACAGTGCTGTGCTAAATTCAAGTAAATCTGCCTGAGGGCAGCAGAGCATTCTGGATTGTCACTACATACATATGTACATATTACTATGTGCTCTTGGGCAAGCTATTAATCTCTCGTTAAAGGGGAGATTATAATACATACCTTTGTTAACAACAAAAAAGTATTAGTGTAGGCCCTGGCATGTAGCAAATACTTATCAAATGTTATCTTTTTGATGATGCTGATGGTGAGAAATGAAAGTGACCATGAAGATGACAAATTCATTCAAGCCTGTACTACTTCATCCTACTGCTTTCAGATTCACAATGGCTTTAGATTCTTAGACTCTTTGTCCTGTCTAGACCTTCCTATTCTTCTTCTTTTTTTTAATCATTTTATTGGGGCTCTTACACATCTTATCACCATCCATACATCCATCACGTCAAGCACCTTTGTACATAAGTTGCCATCATCATTTTCGAAACATTTTCTTTCTACTTGAGCCCTTGGTTATCAGCTCACCCCCCACGCCCCCTCCCTCCTTCATGAACCCTTGATAACTTTATGAACTATTATTTTTTCCATGTCTCACATCGACTGCTGTTACCCTTCGCCCACTTTTCTGTTGTCCATCCCCCAGGGAGGGGGTTATATGTAGATCCTTGATTCCCCCTTTCTATCTCACCTTACCCTTACCCTCCTGGTACTGCTACTCTTATTATTGGTCCTGGGGAGTTTATTTGTCTGAGATTCTTTTATCTGTACCAATGTACATGCTCTGGTCTAGCTGGATCTGTAAGGTAGAACTGGGATCATGATAGTGGCAGGAGGGAAGAAGCATTACAGAACTAGAGGAAAGTTTTATGTTTCGTTGGTGCTATACTCCACCTTCACTGGCTCATCTCTTCCTCTGACCCTTCTGGAAGGGGATGTCCAGTTGCCTACAGATGGGATTTGGGTCTCCACTCCCTTCCCCCACATTCACGTCGATATGATTGTTCTGGGTCTTGACCTTCCCATTTTTAAGAGACCTTCAAGAGGCCTTCTTCAACCAGGACCATAGAGAACATCTCATTTGAAATTATCATACCGAATCTTGAATTTATTTTCTCTTGCCTCTATCAGGAGATTACAGATTCTGTAAGAGCAGGACCTATATTTTTTTCTCAGATTCTACCTGGCAGAGGACTGGGTGAATGAAATACTTGATAGTTAGTATCAAAAAAAGTCAAAGGAATTTCTATTTTCTGGTCACAGAGTATTATGAAGCACAGTACAAAAAGAATTTTACAGCCGAAAGCTGTGTCTTCTTAGCTGATGGACTCTCTTACCAAGACATAACCTTGGCCTGTGCTAGATGAAGGGGGGCACGAGGTTCTAGAAACTTGTGTGAAAGGCAAACCTCGCCACTGAGTGTTTATTCCTGTTCCTGATCATGGAGTACTCGTTATCCTCCCACTTACCCAAGAGTACGTGCCCCAAGCCTGTCTGTACTGGCCCAGAAGCTCAGAACTAGGCGGCAGGTAAATGAAAGTTAGTTAGCTTTCAAAGTGGCCACTGTAACCTGCGGGTGGGACCCCAGTGTAATGCACACTGCCTCGATAGGCTTCTGGGGTTCTCTGGTCTAGTGTAAAGTGACCAGATGTCCCGCTTTTTAACAATTTAACAACGTCCCATGGCGTTTTAAAATTAAATAAATATATCACAATACTATTTTTGCGTTCTATGAACATTTTTGTTGCACCACATGGACCAAGATTTTAATCAAAGAACAACACCCCCACGTCAAAGGTGTCTCGCTTAAAATCTGGTCACTTTAGCCTAGGGGTCTCTCTACCAATAGGCTGGGCACCCTAACACAGTACTCCAGGAGAGGAGAACTTCTGACAGGTTCTAGCCATGTTGAGGCTGTCGTCAGTCTTGTCTGAGTACCAGCGAAGTCTGTGCCGACCACTGTCCTCCCTGGAAGGCCAGCTCCTAGGTGCCCCGGCCTTGTCGCCCAAGGTGCTGGCCTCCCTCCATCTTCCCGAGGGTTCAGCGGAGTGTGGTGAAGCAGACAAGGTCCCTGCTGAGTTCATGCCGACAATGTGAGCAGCACTACTGTAAACCAGTGTCCTACAAGGGGCGGCCTACCTCGTGGCCACATCTCCGCCTGAGCGCGCCCCATGGGGTCTCTTGAGGTCCCCCAGGACGCTAGGGCCTGGCTTCACAAGGTGCTAGTCTGGGTTTCCTGCTGGTCTTTCTTCGAGTCCCCCCCAAGGGCGAGAATGGGTGGAGAGGCTCAGCCACAGGAAGTTGGACTGTTTACAGTTGGCCAGGCCAAGATTAGCGTGAGCACAACATATGCCAAGTTCACTGGAAGTTACATTTTCCCTTTGTTTACACATTAAAGGGGAGAAGACCAGGGGAAAAAAAAAAAAGCAGGTGACCTCCTGTTAACCTCCCCCGTCTGCAAGAGGCTGCTGCCCTCACCTCTGGGTGAACTTTCAGATTATCGCAGACAAGATTCACCTTGCGCTGAACTTGTACGCCTGCTCTGAAGCCCCCGGTCACGTAGCTGTGATTAAACATTACAGAGTGGCCATAAATTTACAGAAGGATTATTGTGGCTTGCTTTCCTCTTTCTTCTTTGAGAGAGGAAGAGAGCAATGGGTTTGTGGTGGCGGAGGGGGAGGGGGGAGAAAAAAGGGAAACCCGTCCTCAAACAAACAATTCCTTTTCACAGCTCTGGACAAAAGGGAAAGCATCACCTGGGTGTCCCGGGGAGACACATTTGGCTACGTGGGAGACAATGGAAGCTCCAAGCAGACATCAAGGGCCTACAACACCCAAGCGAAGGGCTGCGATGCTCGTGGTCCACGTGCAGGCACGGTGGACGTAACGTTCCCAGGTGAAGCCTGCTCCTCCCGCCTTGTCTCGAAGTGAGCCGGCTGCCCGAGGAAGACGGGGGACTCTGGGATGGGCTCGCGACCCGGTTTGGGACAACCTGATGGGGGAGAGAAGCATGCGCCAAACCGCCTGTTTTCTTTAAACTTCGCTGAGACCGGAGGAAGCACCAACATCTGGGCCATTTAAACAGAGGCTGACACAGACGAGACCATGTGCTAAAGGAAACACCCTCTAGCTGCACCCAAGAGACTGCCCGGATGACCTGAGAACATTTATTCCTATGATTCACTGTTTTATCCTTAAATGAAGGGGGGGGGAATGGAGAGTCTACTGATGTCAAGTTTGCTAAGCCCTCTAGGATTCCAAAGGCAGAACACGCCTACAAAAGGCCTGTCTTGACCATTCAACAATGAGACCTCTATAACCAGAAAAGGCCAGGGAGTGCTCTATTTGATCCAAAAGAATTGTAAAAAGTAGACAGGAAGCCCAGACCGAGGCGATAGGCTCTGGCCAGCAAAGCCACCTTTGGAAAGGAGTCAGTCTGTCTCTGGTTACCCCATGGCAGTGGCAGAGGTGCTAAAGAGGCTCATTGTTTCTATAGTTGGCAAGGCCTTGCCCATAAAAGCAGGAAAGCCCAGGCCCATCCACATGAGCAAAGCAGCCGAAGACTGAGCTCAGCTCCTATTCTGGGCAACAGCCCTTTGGAAGGCCTCAGACCTTGCCTCGCATGCACAGAGCTGAGCTGGGAAGTGAAAGGGCTTTGGAGCCAGGATAGTATTTACCGCAGGTTTGGGATCGGAGTTCTGATGTCAACCTTTGGTCCACGGCGGGGTAAGGTGACCAGACGTCCTGTTTTTGGTGGGACAATCCCGATTTTTAACACCCCCCCCCCTCACCGCGTCCCACATCCTTTAAAAAAAGTCCCGATTTTTGGAAAGAGTGCACGACAAGCTAGGGAACGGCAGGGGAACGGGAAGTGAACATACCTCCCTCTACCTACCCCCTCCCTCCCAGTCAATGGTGTCCCGCTTTACCAACGCTAAAATCTCGTGACTTTATCTAAGGGGCATTCTGAGTTCCAAAGACTGGTTCCCGTCTCTCACAGTGAATTCCATGAATTCCATGCGTGGTTTTAAATGCGGGGGTGGGAAGGTGCGAAGCCTGATCTACCATGGAAAGACTGAGAGGAGAAGCAGGAAGTGAGGATAATGATACTGACCGAATACAATCAGAAGAAGAATCACACAGCGCTTAGGCACTCACCAAAGGCAATGGGATGGAACAGGGCAGCTAGGACTCAGAAAAACAAAAACCACACTCACTGCCATCGAGTCTGTCACTGCCCCTGTGAGCTCTGCCAGGGGTCCTCAAACTACAGCCCACAGGCCACATGCGGCCTGCTGAGGACATTTACCTGAGCACGGGTGTTTTTGATGCTGCTGCCACCTGTCCTGCTTAGCAGCCGACTCATCCCCGGCCTGCAGTGAATTTGTTCATGCTTTGTTTGTTTCTTTAACTATCGTCTGGCCCTCCAGTGGTTCTGAGGGACAGTGAACTGGCCCCCTGTTTAAAAAGTTTGAGGACCCCTGCATAAGCTGTTAAGAACTTAAGAACCTCATCTTTCTCCCATGGTGGTGGTTTTGAACTGCTGACCTTCTGACGGGCAACCCAGCACAGAACCCACTATCACTCTTGGACTCCTTAGGTCTCAGAGAAGTATACACAAAAGAAGGAAGACTGGCTGGGGCCAAGAGCTAGAGAGCCTATGATGAGATTCCGGGGTACAAACAGGAGGGCTTGGGGAGCAGTGTAAAAGGTAAGGTGCTGCAGTGAGCTAACGGTGGGCCAGCATGTTGGGTTCCTGGTCACTGACGCATTCACTTCTCAAAGGAAGATTCCATTATCAGACTCAGTTTACAGATAAAGGAAATCGAGGTACAGAAAATGAAACAGTTGCTTAAAATCATACCACTAGAGAGCAAGCTAACTATTTGGACCTCATTTTCCTGGGCTCCAAAAATCGTCCCCCATGGAAACAGCAGTCAGGAAATCAAATGATGTCTTGCATGGGTAGCAGCTTTGCTGCAAAAGTGCTCTTTCAAGTGTTCAAAAGTCAAGCTGTCACTTTGAAGGCTAAGAGATGACTGGCTCAAGCCTTGATATTTTCAGTCACCTCAAACACATAGGAAAGTGGGGAAATGGGTAAGGAAGACGGCCAGAAGAATTGATGCCTTTTCGTGACAGCTGTCGAAGAATATTGAAAATACCGAAGACTGCCAGAGGCTGGTCAAATCTGTCTTGGACGAAGGGCTGCCAGAACGCTCCCTAGAGGGAAGATGGTGAGACCTTGTCGCTGCTCTTTTGAGCACGTGATCGAGGGCGAGCAGACCCTGAGAAGGGATGTGATGTTGGGTAAAGTGCAGAGTGAGCAAATGAGAGGAAGCGCCTCGACACAGTGGCGGAAACATCGGGCTCAAACACAGCCACGGTGTGAGACCAGTGCAGGGCGAGGTAGTGCTGCGTTCTGTTGTCCATTGAGAGGGCTGCTATCGGGTCAGGGCAGGACCCACCTGATGCCACCGGCCAGCAGCAAAGAATAAGCTAAGATGTAGGCTCTGGGCCCAGGTCTGTCTGAGTCAATGCGTTGCAAAACAGGAGAGTGCGATGTTTACATCCACAGAATTAAGAAAAGCTACCAAAAAGCTGAGGTCAATCAGACAAAATGAAATAGCCTCCTCTATTTCAAGCCATCTTTCAAGACTCTGCTTATCCTCTCATCTCCTGGAAGAAGCCGTCGTGAATTTAGCCCTACTCAGCTTCTTAGATTTATCTGGCCCTTCTCTGAACTCCAGCCGTACTTACTGTTTGCAGCACACAGGAAGCCCTCTATCACGTAGTTTTTTATTCTTTCAATTGTTTGTCCCTCATGACTGACAGCTGACTTTGTCAGTAAACTAGATGTTCATAAGGAAAGAGATCTATGGTAAGTGCTTTCCCTTTGTAACTTTCAGGACAGAAAATCAACTCTCTGAAGCCTGAGATCTGTAACATCTCATACAGGGAGGGGTAAATTTGCATCTAAGCCCCGAGGAAACAAAAAGTCCAAGACAAACAAAATAAGGGAGCATTTTTTATAATAAAGATAGCTGTGCATTAGTAAAATATGATGGAGCACTGGGTAAAATGAGTATGTAATGAGATTAGACTATATTCTTTTTTTTTTCTGTGCCTATTTTTTACTCAAGTAAAATAGCTTCATTATCTTCTTTATTAAAAATGGCACGTGCTCCTCGCAAAATAATTCAGGAAAATTTCCTTTAACTCAAAAAGGCATAATAAAAAAAATGCCACCCATCATCTTACCTCCTTGGTTGCTGAAGGTTATACATTGGACTGCTAACTGCAAGGTATGCAGCTCAAATTCACCAGCCACTCAGCAGGACAAAGACAGGGCTTTCTATTCTGTACAGTGACAGTGTTAGACTTCACATTGGTGGTTCAACCCTGTCCTCTATGGAAGGTCTCTTATGATTTGGCACTGACTCGACGGCACTGAGAGTTGTTTTGTTTTTTTTAAAGTCGAGATACTAAATGTCAACAATGTGATATCTAGCCTTGAAGACTTTTTTTTTTTCTCTCTCACCCAAATGGGAGCAGATTATATATGTGTCAAAAGCTGACCCCGGGCTGAGCCCCGGTGGTGTAGGGGTTGAGTGCGGGACTGCAGCCAACTGGCTTGGCAATTCAAATCTAGCAGCAGCTCTCCAGGAGCAAAGCTGGACCTCCCACTCCCATGAGAGGGCAGTGATGCCCCCCCCCCCAATAAATAAATAAATAAGTGAATAAATAAATAAAGCTGATCCCATGTTCCCTTAATACAGCATACTTTTTACGCGCAAATATATATTGGCGAATCTCATCATTTTTAAAGAGCTCACGAACTCAAGCCAAACCCAGTGCTGTTGAGTTGATTCTGATGCCCGGCAGTGCTGTGTGTGCAGAGTTGGACAGCTGCACAGGGTTTTGGAAGCAGATCACCAGGCCTTTCTTCCACGGCACTGCATAAACTATATGTACCACCCAAGGGCTTAAAGGTGCCAAAGTATCTACTTCTTTCTGGGAAGGCTATATACTCTTCTCCTATTCTGGACATGTTGCTTTGTTCTAACCCTTTTTAAAATTACTTAATACCTTGAAGATACTTGAATATACTTCTTTATATTTATACATTTCAAGTTTCCTTAAGAGATATCATAAGTGATGACAGTGAAGCACAGTGATTAAGCATGCCATCTAAGCAGTCTAGGTCAGAATCTAGCTCTTCCACTGTCAGTAGTTTTGTGGCTGCAGGCAAGTTATCTAACTTCTCTAGAGTCCATTTCATTATCTATTTAATGGGGGTTATAATAGTGCCACCAGCACATGGTTGCTGTGGGATTAAATGAGTTCATTTGTGGAAAGCACTTAGAACAGTGCTTTTCACAAAGATGATTTTCAATGATGATGGTGGTAATAATGATGATGGTGACTAATTCTTAGAAGTAGAATTTTAGGTCTGAGCTTTTGATATCCATTAATAAGCTGCCTCCCACTCCCAGAATGGTGTACTGACTTAGATTCATATTATAAGGGTATCATGATATTTTTGAATGTAAATATCTGAACAAGGCTGAGATGAACATCCACTGGGCATACTCGAAAGATTTTTCTTAATACACACACACACAAAAGGTTTTCAGTTTATGATCTTAATCTCCCAACTATAAAATCCCATGCTTCTTCCCCCTACTCCTAAATCATACTGATGTAAGTAAAATCCGAGAAATGGTCAAAAATAGCTGGATTATATTGGAAGGAGGGTGCTAACTTGCATTCAGCTAGTGCATTATAGTTTGCAAAATGATTTCCGGTATAATCTTTTAGTACAAATGCCAAGTAATCTATTGGCTATGTGATCTCAGAATTTCTAAGCTAGGACAAGTAGGGGGATGATAAAGTTGTAATGCAACCAAGGGGATGCCTTGTCTCACCTTAATGCTTCTTAAGACTCTAAGATCCAGCCATGTATCTCAGAACAAGACAGACTGAGGGTGCTTGTTTCCTCTACCCCGTCATCCCAAGACCAGAAGCGCAGACAGGTGATCTTCTATGGTTACCATCCAAGCAGTTAGAAGCTTCTCTTTTTAGATTTTTAATATTGCAACCATACTCATTTCTCTTTGCTTTTTTTTGGGGGGGGGCATCACTGCCCTCTGGTGGTGGGAGTAGAAGGCCCAGCCTTTGCTCCTGTGGAGCTGGAATTGAACCTCCATCCCAGTGGGCCGCAGTCCCGTGCACAACCACTAAGCCACTGGGGCTCAGCCCTTCTCTCTGCTTTTTAAAATCTCAAATGAACACAAAGGCAAGAAGTTAGATATAATTTTGTTATCTGAAGTAGCTTGGATTGTTGGACTCGATTGTCTCTTACTTCATCAGCAGCATACATTTACTAGCATTGAACGCATAAAAACTTTCTAGTTATTTCTAACTATCTGTTCACCACTACAATAAAACTTGTTTTCTTCATTTTTTAGGGTCTTTGAGAAGTCAAACTTGTCTGATGTCTTTAGGGTCTCCCTAAAATTCTCCATTTTAGCATTTTGCCCTGCTGATAGGAAATGTGAATATCCCATGCTATGAGATGCAATATGCCTTTTACCAAAGATCCACTGCAGGCATATGACTACAGGAAAGATTTAAATGCCCTGTCTAAAAACTGGGCTTCTAGTTATAGTTCTGATCTTCAGAGATGATCAGAGTGAAGGTTTATGTCTACATTAGAAATTTAGGGCTCTGTACCTTGAGTGTAAAAATCAAGACTAAACCAAAATCAAACCAAAGTCACTGCTATCAAGTGGATACTAACTCGCCGCAATCTACAGGAAAGGGAAGAACTGCCCCATGTGGGTTTCCGAGATGTTAACTTTTTAAGGGAGTAGAAAGCCTCATCTTGCTCCCTTGGGGAGTCTGGTTTCAAACTGGTGTCCTTGTGGACCGTAGCTTAAGACCTAACTCCAGACTAGTATGCTGAAAATTCATTTGTAGGCATTGGAATACACTTCAAATGTCCACAATCAAGGCAGCACATCTTTTTTTTTTTTTAATGTCCTGTTTAGTTTTGTTTTCCATCATGACAATTATATTCTCGTCATTCAAATATGATATATCTAATGATGCTTCTGTGCACAGAAAATGCAGACACAATGAATGGATGCATGGATTGTGACAAGAGTTGTACAAGTCCCCCATTTTTTTTTTTTTTTAAAGAGAAGTTGAAGGGCTCCAAGGGTTCACGTAGAAAGAAAATGTTTTGGAAATGACGATGGCAACATATGTACAAATGTGTTTGATACGATTGAGGTATGGATTGTTATAAGAGCTGTAAGAGTTCCCAATAGAATATTTTAAAAGATGAATGGTTTTGCATTAAAGAACAAAACAAAACTAAAAAGAATACAGGCATACATTTTTTAAAGTACTAGAAATAGCGAGATTTCCTTTGGGTGGGTATTTGTAGCTGCCACTGCAGGGCATGATGTCCTTTTGCTTCCCAAACTTTTTTTTTTTTAACTATTCTTTTTTAACTTATTCTTAACTTAACTTTTTTAACTTATTCTTCTCTGGTTTGACGCCAGTACCGATTTTTTAGGTGTCAATCTCTATCAAGGTTTATTTTGTCTGCATTAGCTAGCATGTGAAATACCATAAGGAGAGTATAACCTAGTTGAAGAGCCAGACCACATAATCCGGTCAAGCAAGATATTCTTAAACACACACACATCATTTTTATGAATGACATGAACTTTCCATTAATGTTAAATAAAAGAGTATATGGATGTGAAGGAAAAGAGCCCTGTTGGTGTGCTGGGTTACAAGGCGGGCTGACTGCAAGGTCAACTATCTGAACTCACTGCCTGTTCTACAAGAGAGAAATGGGGCTTTTTGCTTCCGTAAAGATTTAGCATGTCCAGGGACTCACAGGAGCTGTTGTACCCTGCCCAATGGGGCTGCTAGCAGCCAGCACTGTAAAGTCTGGTTTACTTCGTTATTGTTAGTCTTTCAGAAAATTATTTTCTGTATACGAGATCCAGATCGGTAAACCAGTGGAAGTGATGCCTCGGGGGATGGTTGATAATGTCGCTACCATAAAGTGACAATGATGCCTCTAAAGGAACCAGAGACATATAGAAACCACACATGTATGAAATGGATTTTGAGTTTGCCCTTAATTATAGGCCTCATCTAGAACAATTAGTTTTGATGACATGCCCTGCTTGATGCTCACCCTCCTTAAGAGATCATTGAAGGTGAACGAGTGGTCATGTAGCCCAGAAGCAGCAAAGCCCACATGGAAGAAGCACACTAGCCTGTGTAATCACGAGGGGTCAAAGGGAGCAGATATCAAGCATCAAAGAACAAGAATCACATCACTATGAATGAGACGGAGAGCAGGGTGGGGACCCAAGGCCCACTTGTGGGCAATTGGACACCCCCTTCAGGGGAGTCGTGGGGAGGAGACAGGTCAGTGAAGGTCCAATGAGGTAGTGATGAAGCATACAACTTTCCTCTAGTTCCTGAAGGCTTCAACTATCATGGTCCTCCCCCCAACTATCACGGTCCCAATTCTACCTTACAAATCCAGCTGAACTGGAGGAGGTACACTGGGAGGGAAGGGAACTGGAAATATGGGGAACACAGGACAGATGGGTCAGTAGTAAGAGTGGAGCTACTGGATGGGTGGAGGGAAGATGGGGTAGAGAGGGGGCGCCAACTACGAGGATTACACATTACCTCCTACCGGGAGGGCAGACATTGGTGGAGTGGGCGGGGGGAGACATCGGGCAGTGTAAGATATGACAAAACAATAATAATTTATAAAGTACTGAGGGTTGGTGGGGGAGGGGGAAGCAAGGGCGAAGGGGAAAGGATGAGAAGCTGATATCAAGGGCTCAAGTGGAAAAGCAGATATTTGGAGAATGATGACGGCAGCAGGCATGTGAAGGTGCTTGGCACAATATATGTATTTATATATTGTGAAAAGCGATGTATGAGCCCACAATAAAATGATTTTAAAAAAGAGAGATCATTGAAGATAAGCCCAAATTGATTGTGTTAAAGAAACTAGATGGTGTCTGGCTATCAGAAAGAAAAGCTCCAAAGGTCTTAAAAGTTTATTTTCAATCTAGCAGCCATCTAAGTGAGACATCAACTATGTCCACATGGAAGACACACTGCAGCCCATGTGATCCAAGGATTGTAAATCACAGAATCCAAATGTAAAGGAGGGAATGGTATCAGAGCTTAAATTCTGACCATCTGGTTTGCAGAAGGCTATGGATGATGGTGGAAGCCCAAAATTCATTTGTAGGGCCCACACGTGGATTAAGGCTAGTGACTTTCCTCTGATTGTAGTTGAGGGATGTGAAGAGTCCTGTTGTCAGACAGCATTTCAGAGTCAATTATGGCAGAAGATAGGTCAAAATGTAATAACTTATCATTTGAACTTCCATTTGACTCATTTTAAAAATGTTTTAGTTTTTTAAAAAAAAAAGTGAAGGGGAAATGCATATGAAAATCTGCTCTGACCATGAACCAGGGATACAAAGAGCCTTGCTGTCATGCAGAATGCATGGGAAAGTGGATTGCTGCAGATACAATGAGGTTAAAATTTTGCAGCCTATTATGTACTCTCGCTTATGATTCACTTAAAATTGTTCTAATTTTAAATATCTACTGTTTTTTGATTGAGGTTTAAAAAATCTGTTTTACTTTGTTATTGTCGTTAGTTTTCCAGGAAATGATTTTTGGTGTACGAAATCCAGATAAGTAAACCTGGAGACAGGAGCTGGATTAATGAGACCTTGGGAGCCTGGCAGGGGAAGTTGCAAGAAAATGAAGAGCTAATCACGACCAGTACAGGAATGAAGAAGATGTTCTAACACTGATTGTGGTGATCATTGGACAAATCTTCTTGATGTGAATGAACTACTGAATTGCCTGGTAAGTGAATTATATGCCAATAAAACTTAAAAAAAAAAGTTTACAGTCTCAGAATCCCCAAGGAGGCAGTTCTGCTTTGTCCTCTAGGGTTGCTATGGGCACAAATCAACTTGATGGCAGAACATGTGGTGTGGTTGTTGTTGGGGTTCTTTTTTGTGGGGGAGGTTATGAGTATGATGTATGCTGGGGATCATCACAGATGATTTAAAGAATAGTACACAGTGACAATATTTGTTCATACCAGATACTTACTTCCTACTCTAGTGCCTGATACATAAAGAACCTCTTACCCGGGTATAGATAACCGATAAATATTTATAGAATGAATTCCCCCTCTCCTGGCCTGCCATCTATTTCAAGCCTAAGGGACCAGGTGTTTTCCAGGACACATCTACCCTCCCCAAAGGGCCACGGAGTCATTACAATTTCCATAAGGTTGTGCAGTTTTCTGGCAGTCATCCCAGAGGGAGTGGGGAGGGACGCCTCATCTAACAAGTCAGTGTGTGCTTCTTCCTTGGGGACGGTGCTCCTGGGAGCTTGGCTTGTGCTTCTAATGAGACTTTTATTTTTTTTTTCAGGGGGTGGTGGGAAACAGTGAAGTGGTGAGCCAGCAGTGGACAGAGCCTTGGAACTGTGGTCCTTGTTTCCTCTGCGCGGCCCTGGTCTACATTTTGAGTCCGACATCCACGAAATAGTGTCCAACTCTGCAATCTGTGATATTATGACCGAGTTACAAGAGAGCAACCTTTGTTTATGACAGCATTTGCTCTAAGTGTTTTCACTTAGAACTTACATGGAGGATGCTGATTGGTCAAATGGCATCTATAGAAGGCTAAAACACCAGTCCCCATTCTTTTCACACAACCACTGCTTCCTCTTGCCAGAGCACATCCAGGAGAACATGAGCAATTCTCCTCGCTTAACTCCCTACCTGGAATGTATCCTGTCGCCACCGACTGCCAAGGAACCAACTGCCTAGAGACCTGCAACCTCTAAGCACATTCCTCAGTGGGCCCGTTGATATGGTCTCTTGCAGAGTTACAAATGTCCTGACAAGCGACCCGGGAAGAGATCGTATAGCTGGTCTCACGTTCCCTACTCATAAAATGAAAAGTGGGGGCTCGGTGATTTCTATGGGATCCTCCCTACCTCTGAAACCTTGTCTAGATGTGAGAGGTTGAGATTAGAAAATGGCCTTGCTACTTTTGCCAGAGCTGCGCTCTCAAGAAAAAAAAAAAGCCTTAGTGAACTCTGGTACAAGCTCAGGACTAAGGTAGGGCCCAGTTATTTCCGCACATGCATTCACTGACTCACTTACTCACCATTTAATGAATGTGAACAGTGAAGGCCTTCCCTGTGCCAAACACAATGCAGAGTCCTAACAGAAACAAACTTAAGATTGAATACTGCACCACACCCACCATGTGCCAGGCTTTTGGAGGGGTGCCACCAGGCACCGTACCTGGCAAGGTTACTAGCAGGTGACAAGCAGAATTGTGGGGTTTTGTTTGTTTGTTTGTTTGTTTTATCCCATACCTCTCCCAGGCCATAAATTTACTCTACGAGATCAGGGAACGTAATCTGAGCTTTCTTTGGAACCAATGTGATTTTGGTGAAGAGGAGGTTTGGTTTGGTTGATCCGAGAGGCTGGGTGAAGGATGTAGGAGGTTGCGGACAGTTTGGTTCACTTGCTTCCTTGGTCTACGAATGTAGGCTCAGTGACTCTCCATCATGGACTTCTTCCAAATCACAGAGCCTTCCCCAGGACTCACTGTCCTAATGAGTCTCTGCCATTGACAGGACTGGGCAGAATCCCTCAGGTATGTTGAGCAGAGACAGAAAGAGAATGAGGGAGGGGGAATGCATGTATGCTTGAGAGAGAGCCTCTATTACTCTAGAATATGTTGAGGACACTTCTTCGGGTGCAAGAATGCTTAAACAAAATGAGTGTCATTCATTTAAAAAAAAAAAGAGTGTCCTTTCAAAGGTAGTTGACAGGGTGCCTCTGGCTTAGGAAGGTGACATCTTAGCCCTCAGGGAATGGGAAGCATGTGTAAATTTAGGGAGCTATCAGCTACCAGATCAGCTTTTTAGCTGTCTGATGCAGCTTTTAATCCTCTCCATAGTTCCAGTTTCCTAGGGGGGGGGGGGGGGGCCCTATTTTATGATCTGCTGTGGGGATTTGCTTTAATCACTAACATATCACAGCAATAAACTCGGGTTTCCAACACACACTGGCAACAGGCTAGCCCTAGACAATAATGGCCCTATAAAAGAAGACTTGGAGTTGCTGGGACTGTGAAGAGATAAAAGAACAGGGCAATAAAAAAAAAAATTAAATGTCAGTATCAAGCATATTAACTGAACTGAAAATCCCTGTGTGGATAATAAAACACCTTCAACTTAATAATAATTAAAAGGCATTTGACTTAAATAATAATGGGGAAAGTGGACCAAGAATTTACATCTTGTCTCCTTCCAGGTGTTTCCTCACTCACAACTTCTCAAGCCTAGTGGATAATCAGTCTTTCCAGGGCTGGATGGAGGGTCGTGGTTCCCAAGTCCCCCATTTTCCACTATAAGGCGAACACCAAGCCATTGATGCCAATTGCAGCACACGATGCTTGGGTGCCCAAGGCCAGTAAGAGGCACTGGAGGGAGAGGTTCGAGGACTCCTTCTCTCTCCCACCCAGGTGGCTCCTTCGCAGAGTGACGTGGCCACACCTACCTCAAGACAGGGGTCTGAATCCCTCCCCCTTGAATCTGGGTTAGCCTTAGGACTTGTTCTGACCAAGAGAATGATGCTGCATCTGAGACAGCTTTCACTACTTGGAATACTCATCCTTAGAATTTGGTTTCTCTATAAAGAAGCCCCAGCCAGCCATGAGGAGAGGTGGCGAGATCCCAGCTGTCAGGCCACTCTGACAAAGTGGCCAGACTTGGGAGTGAA
Source organism: Nesogale talazaci (assembly GCA_004026705.1). Classification (NCBI taxonomy): domain Eukaryota; kingdom Metazoa; phylum Chordata; class Mammalia; order Afrosoricida; family Tenrecidae; genus Nesogale; species Nesogale talazaci. The sequence continues at coordinate 97,007 of PVJH01000090.1, forward strand.
ACCATTCTGGACATTTTAGCCCCGCCACTGCCTGACTGCAACCGCAAGGGAGACCTCAACTCAAGCTGCAACCGGCTTGTGAACAACAACAACAAAAAATAGTTGTTGATTAAAGTCACTATGTTTTGTGATAGCCTGCTAATATAGTAACAGGTATTTAAAACGGCTGAAATTGTACTCCTCCATAAAATTCTAAGAGGAACAATTTTGATAGCAATCTATTTGGGTAAGTCCCCAAACTCCAAACTCATCCAGTCCCTGCTGACTCATAAGGACCTGTGGTGGGTTTCTGAAACTCCAACTGTTTATGGAAGTAGAAGGAAGGCCCAGTCTTCCTTCCTCTGAGCTACTTGTAGTTTTGAACTTCTGGCCATATGGATTGCAGCCCGAGGTGTAACCACTATAAACACAACACCATTCGGGCAGAGGTAGTTTCTGTGACATATGGGGGAAGAGGAGGAATGGATTCCCTTGGAATCTCTACAGCAATGCTTGGGAGAGCTTCCGGGTGGGCCTTCTAGAAAGGTCATCTTCAAGGGGAAGATTGTCTTTTCTCTGTAGGCTAGTGGTTCCTGGTAGATAATATCTCACTGAAAAGTGAGAATGCTCATAGACCTGTAGAGGCCTTTCCTGACGTCCAGATAAGAAATATTAAAAAAAAAAAAGGAAGAAGAAAAGAAAGAAAAGTTCTTTCAGTTCACATTGTCATTTGTTATTATTGAGACTCATGACTGGAGACACAGGGTGACCACCTGTTACTATGCACCCCTAGGGGAGCCCCGTTCCTTTTCCTGGCTGTGCTTCCTGCTAGGATTCTCTAGCCTAGGGGTCGGCAAACAGATCGAAGAGCCAATCCTGTCCCTCCTAACAACTTTAAAATCACGCAAGAGGCTGAAACATGTTTTTCCAAACAAATGACATCACCACGATCTGAAATAACCCTCACATGTTTTCAGTGGTCCTTCAGAGCCACACGCTCACACCGAAAGAGCCGCAGAGGGCTCGCGAGCCCCAGTTTGCCGGCCAGTGCCTTAGCCAGTCAATCCTGCTCTCATGGAGACAGCTCTTCTATCTCCGCTCTTTGCACACATCAGCTGACTTGCACTTGGAGAGGTCAGCTCTGGTAGTTTTCCTTTAAGACCCTCTCCGTGCCATTGATGAGAGGGTCCCCCCTACCACAGAAATCAAGAGATGCCCAGGCTGAGAGCTCAGGGGAAAGTTTTTTAAGGCTTGCTTGCTGCTTTTTTCTTATATGTGAAAATTTCAATTTGGGGTTGTGAACTCTTTAAAACAAACACTTGAAGTCCTTGTTAAATGGGAGACGGGATGACTCGCATAGCTGCTGTCAAGACTGACTGTTTTTAAGGAGGAAAAGCGGCAAACAGGGCTGGGTCTTTTCACAATGATCCATCTTTCAAAAACACGAGTGAATGCTCCACCTCCTTCATCATAAAGTCTAGCTTACATGGGAAACGGGGAGCAAGAACTCTCCTCCTGTTGAATAATAAAAGAAGGCAAAACAGGGTAACTTTCTTCCCATATCCCTGCGGAGTAAAGCCTCTCTGGGAAGGCGGGGCACAGAAAAAAGAGAAAAGGTTGGGATTTAGCTTAGTAAGACGTATTATGTCATGGCTCTGCGTTTGGAGCGTGTTGGGGAGGAGGACTGTCTCACTCTGGGATGGCTGTGGACCAGCCACAAGTCCCATCATGTCTCTTTAATCCACTACCTCACCATCAGCCAGTAACCAAGGGTGCCGAACAGCTGCATCTTCTGCTTCACATTGCCTCCCCGGCCTCTCTCGCTCATCTGCTTTATACAGTGCTAGACCTGACTTCCGAGATAGAATCGAGTGCCCGCACAAAAGTGACTCCCTCAAGGAAGTCAGAGAGAAAATTATACAGAAAGAAATAGCACTCAAGACAGCAGCTGACACCAGAGTGATGACGTCCCCTGAAATCTAAGAAAAATCAGCATCTTCAAGACGACTCGGAGCATGTGCACTTGCTTACCTGGGGAAGAAGCCGGGTGACAAAGGAGGTAGTAAGAGGTTAACAAATTGCTAAAGGTTGGGATGCACTTTATGAGAGCATAACACATCTGGGTGCAGTTCACACAAGAGAAGTCGGATTCATTCAGAGGCTCATCCCCACAAAACTCAATGGCTGCTCTTGAGAAAGACTGGGGGCAGGGCAGAGCTACTAGGGAAGATGGAGTCCTGGGGGAAGTGGCAGATACTATAAGAAAGGAAGGAAGCCTTCCCAGGAGATTTCTAGTCTCTCCTTATTGCGGAACAAAAGCCTTAAAACAGCAAACTCTTTTGCTTTTGGGGCAAAGGGCAAGACCTAGTGCAGCAGGGGAAAGGAATACAAGCAAGGAAAGAAAAGGAAAAATTAAAACCCTCCATCCATAGGGGAAAGGCAGGAAAAAAAATGGGGGTAGAGATGACGTTACTGCTGAGGGAGCGACAAGATCACAGAGAACAAAAAATGTGACCACCTCCATCCCTATCACTAAGCTAGCACACAATGAACCACCAATTACAGCTGTAAACAGCAGGGAGAAGAGCCCTTCCTGCAGATGCAAACGAAGGATGCCCAATCTGACCACTTCACTTCAACACTGTGATGCCATTTTTTTTTTTTTTTAGGTGCTGAGTCAGCTCCAACTTCTAGGGACCGCATGCACAATACAATGAAACACTGCCCACCCTGCACCATCAGCACTATGGTCACAATGTTTTTTTTCCGTTGTCTGCTTTGCTTGCAGGCAGAATTAAGGGTATTGTTCAGTAAGTTCTACCTGTTTCCACTACTGTGTCAATCCTTCGGATTCAGGACCTTCCTCTTCAATAACTTTTTACTTTCTTAACCATGATACCCTTCTCCAGAGACTGATCCCTCCTGACACCATGCCAAAAGGACCTGGAGATGGAGTCACATCTTTACTTCTAAGGAGCATTTTGGCTGCACTCCGGCCAAGGAAGATTTGTCCATTCTTTGGACGGTTCACAGTCTAGTCAATATTCTTCAATACCACCGCAATTCAAAGGCATCAGTCCTCCTTTAGTCTCCTTTGTTCATTATCCAGTTTTTGCATTGCATATGAGGCCATTGAAAATTCTATGGCTTGGGTCAGACATGTTTTAGTCCTCAAAGTGACGTATTTGCTCTTTAATACATCAGAGGTCTTATACAGAAGACTTGTAGATTATAGGAAGTCTGGATTTCTTTACTACTGGTTTCATGGGAGCTATTTATGAATCTAAGTAAAATAAAATCCTTGATGACTTCAACCACCATGCTGCTATTTATTGGCCCAGTTGTGAGAGTCTTATTTTCTTCCTTTTAAGAAAAACAAATGTTTTTTGGCGGGGGGGGGGGGCATCACTGCCCTCTGGTAGGAGTGGGAGACCCAACCTTGCTCCTGGAGAGCTGCTGCTGGATTTGAACTGCCAAGCCAGTGGGCCGCAGTCCTGCACTCAACCACTACACCACCAGGGCTCAGCCCGAGTCTTATTTTCTTTATGGAGATGTAATCCATACTGAAAACTGTCCTCTTTGATCTTCACCAGTAAGTGCTTCAAGTCTTTGCTTTTAGCAAGCAAGGCGATGTCATGTGTATATCACAGACTCGTCATGAGTCTTCGTCCAATACTAATCCTGTGGTTGTCCCATAGTCCAGCTTCTTGGAATTTGCTGAGCACACAGATTGAATAAGTAAAGTGAAAAGATAAAATTCTGACATACAAGTTTTCTGACTTAAAACCATAAAGTACTCTCTTGTTCTATTTGAATGACTTGTCTGCTTATAGGTTCCGCGATGAGCACAACGAAAAGTTCTGGACTTCCCATTCTTCACAGTATTACTAATGATTTGTTATGATCCAAACAGCTTCAAGATTCGAGAGCAGTTGAATACCTTTGTAGAGTCAATGACACACAGACGTATCCGCCTAACATCAGCCATGCTATCCTTTGTTGTATGGCCTCTCCTGGAGAAGTCCTGGTGGTTGCGTGGTTGTGAATTGGCCTGTGAGCCACACGGTTGGCGGTTCACAATAGCCAGCAGCTGTGGGGGAGAAAGACGTGTAGTTACGGGATCAGAAACCCATGGTGGTTCATTAAGAGTCAACATTGACTTGACAGTAGTGAGATTTTTTTGATTTTGTTTTTCATGTCCTCTTCTGGATCCAGCTTGGATTTCTGGCAGTTCCTTGTTCAATGTACTACTGCAACCATCTTGATTTATCTCCAGGTAAGCCTTCCTTGTATGTAAAATCAGTAATACTGTTCTGTAAATCCTGAATTCTGTTGGATCATCATTCTTTGTTGTGGTCTTCCAAATTTTGTGGCAAATTTGAGCGAGTACTTCCACAGTGCCGCACCTGTTTGTTGAACTCGTTCAATGAGTACTGTGTTGGTTCCTGGAACCTTGTGCTTCACCAATATCTCCAGTGCAGCTTCCTCCTTCCTAAAACAGCAGAACACCACCCATTAGTTTTGGTATAGTGATTCCGTGTATTTCTTCTACCTTCTTTTGGTGTTTCTCACACCGTCATTATTTTGCACACAGAGTTGCATATTATTACAGCTCAAGACGAGCTGCTTCTCCAGCTCTTTCAGCTTTAGAGACACTGAGCATGTCTTTCTCTTTGGGTTTTCTAACTCCAGGTCTTTGCACATGTCACTGTGCTGCTTGACTTTGTCTTCTCAAACTGCCTCTTGAAATTTTTTGTTCAGCTCATTTACTTGATCAATTTTTATCATTTTCTTCCATTCACTTTGGCTCCTCTACATTCCAGAGCAAGTTACACAATTCCTTCTGACACTCACCTTGTTCTTTTCTTTCTTTCCTGTATGTTTAACGATGGTTTGCTTTCTTCAGATGTGACGTCCTGGATGCCATCTCACAAACCACCTCCTCTTCAGTCATTCCTGTCCAATGTTATTGAACCTATTGTTGAGGTAGCCTTGATATTCATGTGGATTTCACCCGAGGTGGAACTTTGGTTGTTTGGGACTTGTTTCCTTTTCTTCACTTTCAACTTGAACTTTTACATAGGCCATTGAAAGTCTGTTCCACTATCATTCGATGACCTTGTTCAAATATAGCATATTGATGTATATCAGATTGATGATATTGATGATGAACTTGTTCACTGTATTTTTCCACAAATGTCGTCAATTTTATTTCCTATGTATTCCTTGTGGTGTGATCCATGGTATAGTCACTGTTTATGTTGTTGAAGCAAGAATTTCCAATAAATAGGGTGCTGGTCTCCCAAGATTCTACCATGCAATCTCTCTCAATGTTTCTATCACCATGGCCATATTTTCCAATTACTGATTCTTCTTCTTTGCTTCTAATTTTCACATTCAAATCAGCAGTAATTATTAATGCATTTTGTTTGCTTGTTTGATCCATCTCACATTACAGAAATAGGCCCAAATCTTCAATTTCTTTGGCTTTGTCATTAGTGACTGGTGCATACATTTGAATAATGGTCATATTAATTGGTTTTCCTTGTAGGCATATGGATATCATTTTACAACTGACAACGCTGTACTTTGTAATCGATCTCCAAATGCTCTTTTTGACAATAAATATAAGGTAAGAAAAAATATAAAGGTTTCAAGGTTGGCCATGAAGAATTAGCATTATTAGCATATAATGTGATTGTCTACACCTCCAAAACTCTACCAAAAGAACTCCCACCAATGCTAAGGAAATAAGTTTAGAAAGCTCATAAAATGCAGGTTTGCAAAACAAAAACAAGACAGTGCATGTAGAAAGATGGGGCTTTCTAATCACACAAGGGGTTGCAGTCTCAAAAGCTCACAGGGGACAGTTCTATGGGTTTTACGGGGCACTGTGAATCAGCATCCAGTCAACAGCAGGGAGGCTGGGCCCCTAGAGCACTGTTTGCAACCTTCCTAATGCCACAGCCCTTTCACACAGTTCCTCATGCTGTGATGAGCCCTGCCCCCCAACCATACAGTTCATTTCTTTCTTTTCTTTTTTTTTGCATCACTGCCCTCTGGAGGTCGTGGGAGCTACCCAGCGCTGCTCCTGAGAGCCGCCACTGGATTTGAACTGCCAAGCCCGTGGGCTGCAGTCCCGCACTCAACCACTTACGCCACCAGGGCTCAGCCCATTCTTTTTTTTTTTTTAATCATTTTATTGGGGGCTTGTACATCGTTTTTCACAATACATAAACACATATACTGTGCCAAGCACCTTCACATGTCTGCTGCTGCTATCATTCTCCAAATATCCGCTTTTCCACTTGAGCCCTTGATATCAGTTTCCCATCCTTTCCCCTCTTCCCCTGCTCTCCCTTCCCCACCAACCTTCAATACTTTATACATTGATATTGTTCTGTCATATCTTACACTGCCCAACCTCTCCCCCAACCCACTCCTTTGATGCCTGTCCTTCAAATAGGGACTTATGTGTATATCCTTGCAGTTGGTTCCGTCTCTCTACTCCACCTTCTCTCCACCCATCCAGTAGATCGAATCTCACCACGGGCCCCAAGGGACTCATCTGTCCTGGGTTATTTTCATTGTTACTTTATCACTGTAATTTTGCTACTGTTATGAATTGGGCGACCCCTGTGAGCATCCTTCAACCCCCAAAGGGGTCATGACCCACAGGTTGAGAACTGCTGCTTTGGAGTAAGCCAATAAAGAAATTCTATCCTTCGAATAATAATAATAATAATAATAATAATAATAATAATAATAAGTTAATGGGAAATCCCATTATCTTTTAATTCAATTTCCACAAACTTGTGAAACCCCTTCATGCTGATTAAATGTCCACATTTCTCTTCACTGTTATTTCTATATTTACTTATAATAAGAAGTGTGGTTCATACCACAGGATTCACCTTGGTTTTAGGCCTTTCCATAGTTTGAAATGCCCTTTCTGAGTGTGAGGAATGAGCTTGATTATCCTTGCTGTATTCATTCACTTTCCCAGTCTTCCTCCATACGATGACTCTCCTAACGTCACAGCATCCCTATTCTGCTTCTGCTCGGACCCCCTTTCTGGACAGCTCTTTCTTCCTCGCTGCTTCTGCTCTGTATCTCTAATCCAGGTCGCCCTTCAGAGTGTGCTTTCTCCCTACCCTCTCTGGGATGGCACCTGTGCCAAACTATCCCCATTCATGGGCACTTGCCTCGCCCTGTGTGAGTTCTGACACTCTACCCCAGGCCACTTCTCTCTGAGAAGGCCTTCCTCGTCCTCCTGGCTCGCGTGTTCACCCTGTTCAGACTCTAACATGCTACGCTACACCATTCCTCTGCAAATAACAACCCCCACACCCCTTCTGTCTTATGTCCTAAGTATAAAAAAACGTTTCCATGATTCAAAAGATAGAATACCAAAAGCAGACTATTAGACAACTAAATCCAGAGAACTTAACACACACAATAATAACCCGTTGAACTGATTTTATTTCAAAGCACGAGAACACCCGGGCAAAGCAGAGAGCAGTGAATGTCATGGGAGTCTTAGGAATGGGATCTCTGAGCAGGGAGGGATGATTTCCACTGGACAGGAGCACGGAGAATGATTCAGCAGACCAGACTGGCAACAGGAAGCCCAATTAAGAAAAGGTTGCAGCAATCAAGGTGAGAGAAGGTTGGCCTGACCTAAGGTCGCTCTCTCTTCTATAAGCTTTGTTCTATGGATTACAGGTTTATATCGTGTGCTTCCTACAGAATCCCACTATTATGCTTCATTTTCCCATTCCCGACCTGCCCTGGATAATAGCAATAGTTGCAGGTCAGGAGAAGTTGGGGATTAAAAAGCATTAAGCAATTCTGGTATCTAAAGCTTACCTCCCCTCCCTTTTGGCTAGTTTCTCTCTCTTTTACTCAAATCAGGATGAAGAATGAGCACACAACGACCATGGCAGAGGGCCAAGAAGCACGGTCTCCTAGGCTGGCATAGCACACAGAACCAAACTGGACTTCCAAGGCGTGGGGGTTACGAACTGACCCAGGCACCTAACAGCAGAGGGAAGAAAGTTCCTGGTTCACGGGTTGAAATACTGTCACGAGTTGCCTACTCAAGGGAGGGGAGAGGGGACTAGCCTTTACGGGCTCACACTCAATGCCATAGAATCTATTCTAACTCATAACTACCCTGAAGGACAAAGGAAGACTGCCCTTTTGATCTTTCGAGACTTCAAGTCTTTACTAGAGTGGACAGTTTCATCTTCCCCATAGGAGTGTCTGACGAGTTTGAACCCCTGACTATGTGATTAGTGGTTCAGTGAAGAGCACACGACAGCACCAGGTGTCAGGGACTAGCAGTGTGAAGATCAAGGTCTGAGTACTTCAGTCCCCGAGGGTCTGCTTCAAAGGACATCTGACATTTTTAGTTGGAACCTCTAAGGGATTGAACAGTGTGATGAAGTTAAATGGTTTAAATATAGCCCGTCTATCCCTGTCTTTGTAACCACTAAATGATTGGGTGGGCCCAGTGATGGGATTCAGCCGATTTGCACCAGTTTGGCAGAACAAATACCTAATTGCTTGTTAACTTTGGTGAATGGTTGTTAAAGTGGCACTTATAACCAGGGTTCTTTCTAAGGTGGGTGGCTGTGGACATCATATATTTATATTCCTTGCCCTTTTTTAATGTTCACCTATGCAACAGTGTAAATGCCCATAGTAATGTTCTTTCTATCCATAGGTATAAAAAATTAAAAGAATGCTTGTAATATTTCTTTCATAAAACTCATACTTTTGATGACATACTACACTTTCTTGGTACTTGCTACTTCAATAAACACACATAATATGAAATGAAAAAAGTGGGTGACACGCTGTCATTCATTTTTTTGTGTGTGTGGCATCACTGCCCTGGTGGGAGTAGGGAGCCCAGCCTTGTTCCTGGAGAGCTGCAGTCGGCCGCAGTCCTGCACACAACCACTATGCCACCGGGGCTCAGCCCCACACACTGTCATTCTTTCAGATTTGTGTTACCCCCAGAAACCCCTGAGCTATCATGAGTGAATTAGGCAATTCTTCAAAGTGTTCAAAGAGCTGAAAATATGGTCAGAACAGTTGACGTAAACTCAGCAGGAGCAGAAGGGGGTTTTGCAAGGTTGTACGTATTATGTTCAGAGAAGAGAAGCTGTCTGTCTCTAATCTCTCAAACACAATGACTATTGTCCAATTGGCCTGCCTCTAAAGGAATGGGATCTGACTCCTACAGTGAAAAGACGGTGAAGAATAAATCACTGATCATGGCTTAGAGAAAAGTGCAGAATATTTCAGGAGAGGATGCCAATTGAGAAGCAATATGGAAATATCTTTAGATAACGGTTTTGTTGCTTTTCGTCAGGTATTATTTAACATTTTTTCATTAATGGGCAAAAATTTCTTATAACATTTTAGTTTTGTGTATCTTTTTATTGTTCTAATTTAAGTATTAAGTGCCATGAACTAACAAACTACCTTTTAGTATATCTATTTTTTATATCCTTAAAATGGTCCTAAGGGTAATGAACTAGCTGTTAAATTGAATCCCATCACTGGATGAGGCCACACAAACAGGGAGTGTAAGACAGGAATAAAGTTACCAGATGATTTTTACCACTCCTTGGGCATAAGAGAGCCATCTCAGAAGCAGAGGGAATCCTAGGACCATCAAGGAAGAGTCACCAGAACACGAAGTGTGAGACCCTTTCTGAAGTGGTGGAGGCAACAGACACCAGAAACCCCGAACACTAAACCCCTAAGACGGAACAGAGGAGCTCTGTTGAGACCATAAAGTATTGAGGAGGAGCAGCGCCAAGACCAGGAGGCAGGCCTACAGTCAGAAGAGACCATGAGGCATTGTGGCAGGTTTCCCTGCCCATGGTCCACGGCCGAGGCCAAGAGAGCTCATGGCTGAGAGGCTGGAGACCCGAGAGAGACAAGCCTGCCAGCATGGCTGAGACAGGTGTGACAGACACTAGAACTGTATCTTTAACATTTTGTAACATATTAGCTTCCCCAGTAAAACGATCATGACTATTGTCTGTGAGTTCTTTGTAAATTCTGGATGACCAAGGCTATCACTTGTCGGACCCTGCAGGGAAACAGCGCGCTAGAGGAGGGCCCGTGGGTGTCAGGATATGAAAAGGAAGGATGGAGGCTGGGGGTTGGCCATGCCTCTGGCAATTGGATCTGGGCTGGTGTGGGGCTTGATTCTCCTCCTACTAAAACCAGAGGGGGGGCACATTGACAATCACTCCATGTCCTCAAAAAGGTTAACAACATCTTGAAGCTTCCTTGATTGGCTTCATAGTCTTTGTGCCTCAACGACCTTAAACAGAACTTGGCATATAATCAGCATTCAATAAATCATGAGAATGAACAAAGTTATTACACGGTAGCCACCGTGCTAATTATTTTTACATACCATTTTATGTATACTTAAAACAGCCTTATGATGCAGTGTCTATTTTAATAAGCTCATCTGTAGATGGAGTGAATGAGCTGGAGAGGCTTAACAACTTATGCACCTCACTCAAAGACTTGTTGAAAAAAAGGTGAATGCATAGTATTAAGAAATCAAAGGAGAAGGGCTGAGCCCCGGTGGCGTAGTGGTTGTGCGCGGGACTGCGGCCCACTGGGACGGAGGCTCAATTCCAGCAGTAGGGCTCCACCACCGGAGAGCAGTGATGCCCAAAAAAAAGAAATCAAAGGAGATTTGGTGGGGAGGTATAGGGAGTGGGGTTACAGTGGTGGGATATAAGGGAGACCATATCAAGGAGTCCAGAAAGAAAAGAATGTCCGAAAACTGGTGGTGGTATCAACTGTACAATTCTGCTTGATGTCATTGAACTATGGAATGATATCTGTAGTAACTCCCAATTAATACTAAATTTTTTTTTAAAAATGAAAGGAGAAAGTTTTTACTAACTTATAAGTCAATGTGTAGTCAGAGGGCAAAATATTAAGAGAATACCTCACAAATGTGTTATTTATGGATATGCTTAGTAAGGTATATAAAGTGGTTATTTAGTGTACAACTCTTCAGCAAGTGAATCTTTTAAGTTGCATCCTGCTCTCTTAGCTAAAGAGTTTTCATTTTAAGCATAAGGAATTTCACAGTTTAGCACTTCAGTATATACATGAAATCTTTGATCCTGTCTCAGTTTGTAGGGCCTCGACCTAGTCCAAGGATCTTATCCAAGAAGTAACCCTCCAAGAACACGGTTTTATGTGTGTGGCTATTGATGTGTGTGCCTCTAACAATTCACAATCACTGTAACACGATGAACTGCATTAGCAATGACCTATTTCTTGTCTCTCTCTTTAATGACCCGTTTCTCTATTGTCTTCCTATCCTCCTCTTCACCTGGCCGTGGGATCTCTTCCTTTGTGTTTAGCCCTCACGGTGTGTCCTGGTTTTCATAATTCCTTGATCTTTGGATTCCACCCTTCCACATCCAACTCTGCCTTGCTGTCCATAGGCATTGCCATGCACTCGTGATGCTGCTCATGGGTTTCTAGTCCAGAGAAGACCAGCTGCAGGTCTCAGTGGCTCGGCTTAGGCAGTGGCAGCTGGAAGTCTTTTGTTTTTCAGGAGAACAGGGAGCACAAAGTAGTAGCAGTTGTTGGACAGAGGGGTAGTAGGAAAGAACACAGGACTACATGACGTTGAAAGTTCATAATCTGCCCAGGGGCACAGATTGAGGATTTGGACAGTAGAATTGAGCGACTAAAGGTTTATCTCCGTTTTAAGCTACTAACTCCAAATTTTGGTACTGTGTTAGTTCAAACAAAGATTATTAATATAAAATTATGAGTTTATAGGCTCACAATTTACCTCTCTTATTTTTCTTATCTCTTCTCTCCTACATTTAATACTCTTGGTCTTTCTTCTCACTTCAATTCTAAGGACTTTGTTTGGTTAGAGGGTCAGCCACTACCTGGGTCTTCATTTCTTTCTACTGTGGCCCCAACCAAGTCACATTCTAATAGTGAATGATGAACCTGCAGCTCCATTCTGCCTTCATCTACTGCCTATTAAAATTAGCAATATAGCACTTGGAGTTCTCCTCGTTTTTAATAATTCTTTTAAAAAATCATTTTATTGGGTGGGGGCCATCCATCCATTGGGTCAAGCACATTTGTACATATGTCGCCATCATCATTTTCAAAACATTTTCTTTCTACTGGAGCCATTGGCATCATCTCCTCATTCTTCCTCCTCCCCCACTCTCCTTCCCTCATGAATCCTTGATAATTTACTTAAAATTTCCCTCCCAGGTCTTACACCAGTTGCTGTCTCCCTTCACCCACTTTTCTGCTGTCCATCCCCCAAGGAAGGGGTTATCTGAAGATCATTGTGATCGGTTCCCTCTTTCACCCCCGCCCCCCCACCTTCTTCTTCCCTCCTGGTATCTCTATTCTTGTTGTTAATCCTGAGAGGTTTATCCATGCAGAATTCCCTGTGTCTCAAGCTCCTATATGTAGCAGTGTACATGCTCTGGTCTAGTCAGATTTTAAGGCAGAATTGGGGTCATTGTGGTGGTGGTGGGGGGAGGGGAGCATTAAAGAACCAGAGGAAAGTGTTTCAGTGGTGCTCTACTGCACCCTGACTGGCTCATCTTTTCCTTGTGACCTTCTGTAAGGGGATGCCCAATTGCTTACAGATGAATTTTGGGTCTCTGCTCCACGCTCCCCCTCATTCACATTGAAATGATTTTTTGGTTCTGGGTTAATAATTCTTAGGTATACAACAATCACTATTCTCCCATGTAGAGACAAAAACAATGCAGACTCGGGGAGGGGAAGTGGTTTGTGCTCGTGGAGTCACGTTTGTACACTGAGTCACCAACTGTGGAGTTACTGGGCACCTGACTCACGGTATAGCCTGAAGTAAACCTCTTCACTCATTTGTGGCTAATCTCTAAAATGGGGATAAAAGCACCAACTTGCTTTCCAGCGAGGTTGCTGAGATTAAGTAGCCAATAAACAATAGTAAAGGGATTTGGAAATTTCAAATGTTACATAAATGTTTTAATAAGCTTCTCATGTTAAGGCTGCATTAGGTACCCATGGGTGGAAATTAGGTGACTTTATCTGTGATTGTCCATAAACAGGGTTGAGCTAGTTTAGGGAATTGCTCAGCTCTTTCTAATTGCTCCTGAGTTCTTGGGCCCGATACTTACATGCTGGTCCTCCCTACTGGAGCATAAACAAATGGGCTGCTCTCCATGCAGCGAAGGCAAGAACAAAGTACCAGAAGAAGGCTGCCTCCTCATTCGCCCTGGGGCAGCAGACATGATCATAAGCAGGCTCCTATAGTTCATGCGATAGACCTTCCAGATGGGTACTCTGACCTTCAAGGAAATCACCCAAATGATTTCCAGAGCATTCAAGGCCTGTGCAGTTTGGCACCAGCCAATAAAACCTGACCCAGACCCATGGTCAGGGGATCCAGGCTACAGTCTTCCTCTCTCCGATGAAATTTATTTAACTTGCTTTATAACAAGCTTAAGTATGCTATATTATGTAGGGAAATTGGGGATAATTAACACCATAGCAAAGAAGATATCTGCAACCAATTTACTATGCAAGAAGAGAAATGTCAATGGCCCAAGGAAGACAAGTTGTACATAACACTATGACAGTGTTGGTCTTTGAAAAAAAAACAAAAAAGTGCTTGCTTGTCCTGTTTGGTTTTGTGACTCTAAGGAAGTTGGAGTCCCTTGCCTCTGAAACAAAGACTGCAACCTCTATCCAAAACCTGTGCCAACCAAAATCACTTGACCCCGGGGCTAGTACTCAGCTAGGACATCACTTTCTTCATCTGAAACACAGGAATGCCCGAAGACCACAAAATAACCTCGTGTTTTGTTTTTTGTTTTTTAAGTCAATGGGCAAATCTCATCTCAGGGCAGCCAGGCCAACCCTGACTATTTCCCTCCGTTTCCTACACCCCAAACTCCTTTTCCTCTATGCTTTTCCATAACCCTTATCACTTTGCTACGACCGTGCAGCTTATCAATGCTATTTATGATGGGTTATTTCTTTCCATTTTCCTGAGGTCAAGGATCTTGGTCTGTTCTGTTCATTGATGTATCTATCTCAAGTGCTGTTAACTGTGCCCTGCTGGTACATAGCAGGTGTTCATTAATTAGCTACTGAATGAATGAACGAGGAAAGGAATGAATGGATGAGAACAGAGGCTAACTAGACCCACCTTGAGGTTTAGGCCCAGAAGATATTTTAAAACTGTTCTATTTGGGAGACGGATGCATCTGAAGACCACAGATAATCTGGACCTACCTCCTTTGATCATCTTCTTGATTTTGGAAGCCCTTCTGAATTAACCAGCCAGGTCAGAGGGGCAAGATGAGGAGGTGAAGGCTATGAATTTGATGGGAAAGTTGGAGGATGGCACTTAACATACCCACCCTTCAAATAACTCATCTCAAACTGCCCTTTTACCCTAAGTGTGACGAGGGAATTCTCATCCTAGGGTTCTGCTCCTACTCAGCATTCTTTAGTTGCTTGAATCAATAAGGTGCGGCCGATGGCGGAGATGCTGAAGGGAGGAGAGGACACATTCATGTGAAGACTTACAGGGTTGTCCCCCTCCTCCACTTCTTTCTCCAAAGGCTGGCTGCTTTCTAAGTGAGTCACCTGCAGAAAGGATAGGTGACAGCAACAACATTTCAGTTGGGCCTGTCTGAGTCCCAACTTCTCTGTTCGCATACCCTCCTTCATTCCACCAAAAGAACACAGCTATTTTTTTTCCCTAGCGAGCCACAGGCTCCAGGTGAACTCGGTAAGAAGGTAGAATCTCAAGGGAATATAAAGTCATTATTAGGGTTAACAGATTCCAATGTGTAACAGACATTGAGAGAAAAAAGACAACATATAGTATATGGGCGGTGGGAGTGGAAGGGGGCGCCTACTACAAAGACTCTTTCAACTTGCTTTAAATCATCGGACCAAACACACTTAGACTTTGGGAAAGTGAGTATCATGCCAAGTTATGAGTACAGTTTACAAAAGATAAAGATCTGAGTCATCCCTTTGTGGTTACAGATTATGAAACCATTTCAAGCTCTCTCTAGACAGCATTCCCTACGAATGTGAGATCGCAAACAGAGCAAGCAGAGGGGTTAGCATCTCTGATTACCACCCCTGTTAAGGTTTTCTCCAAAGCATCCTTGTAGAGTTTACAATTTAATTTTCTGGCTTTGTAATCTGTAGCCCTGGTGTATATATTATCTAATGGAAAAGGACTTTTTTGAATTAACATGGTATTTGGGAAAAGAACATGTGTTTCTGTTTTATTATTAAATACATTTATAAAGAGAAAATATCTCAGACTTAGTGGAAACCTGGTTGGATGGTTTCTGTTTTCTTTTTAAAGTAAAAATCATGGAACAGCTCAGGAAGGTAGAACCCTTAATGTAAACATCTTTTGGAGTGAGGGTAGCAGTGGAGTTTAGAAATTCAAAGTGTGCCTCGTCTGCCCACCTTCAAGGTAAGCACAGCGCTCAGCCTTTTCCCAGCTAGCTGGTGAACTTGGCCTTTGTAAGCTGAACATTCTGGGACACAGCCCCTTCCAATTACCACAGTGGTCTTGTGTTTCAAAACTGCTTGTTTATAAACACAGCCACTTTCTCATTTAATTTCTCTCCTTTTCCCACTTTGTTTAAGCTTCAAATCTTTTCAAAGTGTAAGAGCCAAAATAGGGTTTTTTGAGGTTAATGTCTGGTGGTATGTATTAAAATAATAAAATTTAGAAGTAGAAGTGTTAGGCATATAAACATCTAGTTTACATTCATTAGTTATCAAAGGCATGGGATTTAAAGCAAAACTAAGTTGCTATTTTATGCCTGAGAATGAACAAACACATTCAAAATATTAACTTTTCATCTGGCAAGGTTATGGTAAAATTGGTTCCCTTCTGACTTGACTATAATATGGCAAAGCATTCAGGAAGAAATATGATCATATGTCTTGAGAATTGTAAAAATATTTCTACCCTTTGGCAATGATTCTGCTCCTAAAAATCTACCTGAAGGCTAGACTAAAATGTTACATGCATGAAGATGTGTATTAAAAACTCTCAGAGGGAGAACAAAAAAGAAAGGAAAATATGTGAAATTGGAAACAAGTGAAATTAATGGATTTCGATCAGGGTGCAAGTACCCTTCTAAGGAGATTATATCAAATCTTTCAGGGGAAAGGGGGCAGAGAACAAAGGCATATAGTTTGAAAATGCACACTGAGAATGATCACAACTTTTGTTTTCTTTTAGACATAAATCTGCTTTTAAATTTTTCAAAAATGTGAAGCAGGAACATCTTTGTTTATTGGGAAAAGGTATGACTAAAGTTTGAAAAACGGTATATCTATGAGAAACTAACAGTGAGCAGAAGATTATTAGAAAATAATAGTACATAAAAACAGTCAAAAAGCGACTCACAGCAACTAGTTTCTATGTACTGAACATTTTATATGAGGTATTTGGCTAAATTCTTTGCATATATGTATTAGAATGTATTTCATCGAGGTGACAGAACAATTGAAACAATTCACATTTATTAAATGCATCATTATCAGGGCCAGGTAGTAACAGGCACAATTCACTTGGTTGCCCTAACGCACAGGCGATGTCTGAGACCCGAGCGTCCATGGAGACCAGAAATACTGCCATGGACCTGGGTATGGTGGTCAGCTAGAACGGAGACTCCTGTGGGAAGACAGAGCTCTTGAAGGGATGACCCCTTGGAGAAGGAGCAGTCCCGACTGGGGAGGTCAGGGGTCTCAATAAGGACACTTGCTTACTGGAACATACTAAATACACTTACTTGTCTTATACTTGGCCTCCTCTCCAGCCCGCCACCCACTACTGCGACAATACATGATATGAAAACAGTTCACTGGTATGTATTAAACAATCATAAAAATCGAGGCAAGGAAATATGTAAAAACATAAGTAAAGAATTGCCGTCTAGTCGACATCACTGACGGTGACCCCGTCTAGTCGACATCACTGACAGTGACCCTCCAGGGTGGAGTCGAATGACTCCCAGGGTTTCTGAGGTTGTGAACCTGCCCCAGAGGTGCAGATGGCCTCCGCTAGTAGGTTCTGACTGCTGATCTTGTTAACAGCCCAGACTGTAGCCCTTTGTGCCCCCAGGGATATATGGTGACTAAACGCAATGTGGTAACCTGGATTGGATCTTAGGCCACCAGTAGAAAAACTGGTGCGATCCAAATAAAGGCTGTACTTTATTTGGTAATGATGTGCTATGATTAATTTGAGAAATGCACGAAGGCGATATAGAAAATGTTAATACGTGGGGGAATTGGGTGGCGTGCCATACATACTCGTGATAAGCTGAGTTTTTTTTTTTCCCAGCACATTTTTAATGCAGTCTTTGTGGTAAAATTAGGTGCCTTGGCTGATATTCGGGCCAGCTTCTAATGGAGTCTATCTGGTATATAAGCACCCTCTGTTTGTAACTTTTTGGGTGAATCTAAAATTATTGCCCCAAAACTTCATGAAAGAAAATAGACGAATAAGGGGAAAGGCAATCCCCACGAGGGAAGGATGAAGGAGAAGTTAAGAAGTACTGCTGCAAGCTATTAAATATCAAGATATAAGGCCATGATTTCTCAAAATATCCTCCATCTAGGGCTATCCACTTCTGAAAGTGGTGTTTCTATCTCTCTAATCATTCCCCCAAAGAATGCTGTACAGTTCAATTGACAACATATCAAAACAGTTTTAGCATCTTCAAGGGCTCAAACTGTGTTTCTTTTTAAATGTTCGTTTGGGGAACAAAAAGAAGCCCAGAGATGTAAATTCAAGCTTGTATGGTGGACAGGGTAAGGGTTCCCAAAGGAATTCTCATAAGATAGCCCATGTTACCCTTGAAGAATGAGCAGGTGCCTTGTTGGGATGGGAAAACAACTTTCTGAGTCTTTTCAGTCCAATGCAGTGTTCAACTGTCTTAAAACTTCTTCATAATAAACCTCCATGATGGTCCTGTGTCCTTCAAGAAAATCTATCAAGGAATCCCCAAAAAACAGTTAAAAGAGCTGACTTCTCTGCCTTGAACTGTAATGGCCCAGGAAGTCCCCTTGAAAGTAACACTTTTGTATGCCTTTCCCTCACTTTTTAAGGATACCTTACCTAGGCTACGATAAGTGTATTACTGAGAGGCCTTGTCTGCAGCTGTCCACTGACCACAGAGACATGTTTAAACATGTATGGAATAAATCAACGCAGGTGTTTTTGGTTTGGTTTTTTTTTTGGGGGGGGGGCATCACTGCCCTCTGGTGGTCATGGGAGCTCCCCAGCACTGCTCCTGAGAGCCGCCGCTGGATTTGAATCGCCAAGCCTGTGGGCCACAGTCCCACACTCAAGTACTTATGCCACCAAGGCTCAGCCCTCGACACAGGTATTGAATTAGAGCTACTAGCTATGTACTTGTACTTATTCTAATACAAGAATAGGGACATGGGTTTTTTGGGCCCACAATTCCCCAGCCTTTCATTTGCCTTTTCACACTTTCCAGAGATGACCCATTATGTCTGTGAGAATGTCCTATCAAAAGCTCCACTTTCACTAACAACAAAAGGACACAGAAAGTTCGAAGTAAAGAAACAGCAAAAAGACATATGCGAAATAAAAGAAGCCTGGTACAGCAGTAACGACATTAAAAACAGATGATGAGGCAGAAAAACATTTTAACAATAAATGAAGTAACTACATTCTGACAAAGGAATAATTTACCAGGAAGACATAACATTTATACATTTTCCTATCTCCAATAGCAAACATAGTGTCAAAATATGCAAAGACACAAAGGAAAATTTTTACAGGACGAAACTGATAAAGAGGAGTATTTGTAATACTCTTCTTTCAGTAAGTAGGTAAAGGACATTAACAGGCTTAATAAAGAGGCAGAATATTTCTGACCCATTGCCTGTATAACCCTGCGCTCATTTACTGGAGAACACCCTTCATCATCAAGCACACTGCAGGCATTTGCAAAACCTGGCCACAAAGATGCTATAAAGTAAACCTTAACCTCAACAGATACTACATTCTAGACCATAATACAAAGGAATTAGAAGCAAATAACCTAAATATGTCTTATATACTTAGTTTCAAAAGTTTAAACAAGACAGTCTTTCCCCAAGAAACACAAAATCGTACTCAGTTTAGCAAAACAACTTTGGGGGGGGGGGGGTCAAAAAGCTAAGATGGTGATAGTTGAGTTTCAACGTTACTTAACTAATGTTCCTCATTAATGTTCACCAGGCCTAGAAGCATGAAGATTATTGTTGATGAATGAACAGTGTGTACAAAGGTAAGAAGATAAATAAATAAACAAACAGAACAAGCTCATTGCCACTAAGTTGAGTCTGACTCAGATCAGAGTAGAACTGCTCTTTTGGGCTCCTGAGACTGTAAATCTTCACAGGAATAGATAGCTTCATCTTTGTGGGTTCAAACTACCGACCTTGTGAGGAGCAGCACAACCCCACTAGTCCACCATGTCTCCTTAAAAAGATTAGAGAGAAAAATGTATTTGGGGGATTTGGATGGTTGAAACATGAAAGGGAAAGGTGGAAGAGAGGCTCCGTTCAACCAGACGGGAGTCAAACTGAAGAGGGACTTTTGCTTGTATCAGTTGTAAGCCATCAAAGGTGTTTAAGTGAATGTGCTCACGCTATGCTAGTGCAGGGATTGGACTACTGTAAAGACACAATGGAGGAGATGATGTGTTGAAAAAGTTTTAACAAGGGTAAAATCAGCAGGGATATAAAGTTAAGAACTTGGGTGGGGGACTGGTACGCTGGATACAGTATATTCAGAGGGATGAACAAGTAGAAGAAAATCTTAAATATGGTTTCTGGTTTGGAGGACTTAGAGGCTGATGATGAAATGAAGAACGATGGAAAGGTCAGGAGGAGAGGAGCCCAGTGGGGGCAAGGAGTTCTGGATGCACTGCATTTGTATCGATGGGTCGTCCTGATCAAGCAACACCGGAGAGGGACAGGAGAAGCTGAAGGACGCCGTGGGAAGTCCAGGGAAGCCAGTGAGGCATTCATATTTATTCTGACAGAAACTGGGCAAACCCAAGATCAAGCTGCGATTTCCTTTCTCCTTTCAGAATTTAATCATTTTATTGGTGACTTTTAGAACTCTTATCACAATCCATACATATATCCAATGTGTCAAGCACATTTGTATATATGTTGCTGTCATCATTTTTGAAATGTCCTTTTTCTACTTGAGTCCTTGGTATCAACTCATTTTCCCTTCCCTACCCTCCCTCTCTCACAAACCCTTGACAATTTATAAATTATTATTTTTTATGTCTTACACTGCTTGCTGCCTCCCTTTACCCATTTTTCTGTTGTCCACCCACCCCACCCCCAGGGAGGGAGTTATATGTAATTGTGATCGGTTCTCCCTTTCTACCCCACTGTCCCGTCATCCTCCTGGTATTGCTGCTCTTATTATTGGTCCTGAGGGGTTATCTGTCCTGGATTCCCTGTGTTCAGATTGCCGTTTTCTTTAAAGCCATGATCTTTATAACAATAGTGCAAGTTTGAAAAAAGAAAAAGATCTGTAACAACAATCAAGATATCTTTCTGGAAAAAAAAAAAAGATACCTTTCCGGACTTAAAAACTTGATATCTCAGAGAGAGAGAGAGAGAGAGAGAGAGAGAGAGAGAGAGAGAGAGAGAGAGAGAGAGAAGACCAGGAAGGGCGGTCTTCAAAGGAGACTGTGGAGTAGCCCACAAAAGATATAAGGAAAGGGGAAGAGAAACACAATAGCTGCAAATATCTGTCACATTTCCACAATCTATAGTTCATGTTGCGTGAAAACATTTATTACAGAGCAACTTGCAAGAGCAAAAATGAAAAACAATTTGGATTCTTAACAAGGTTCACAGTGTGAAATTACAGCACATTAACTCAAAGTATTTATTTTGGAGACTCAACTTATGTTCAGATAAATAGATACCACATGCTGTCCAAAAGCCTTCCTTAGGATTCACGCTGCTAATGAAGTTTTGTCTTTTTATGGTCCCGCATAGCCAGAAAGCATGTGTTGGCACGCTAAGTGCAAGGTCAGCCGTTCGACTCCACCAGCGGCTTCACAGGGGGAAGATGTAAAGTCTTGGACACCCAGAGAGGCCGTTCTCTTGTGTCCCATAGGGTCATTGTGAGCCTGAATCTACTCAATGGCAGTGGGTCAGACATAATTTTAACAAGAGAGTGGATTGTCTAATTCACCCCCATCTTAGAGTACAAAGAACAGGCACAGTCACCTTACGTATTATGTGCCCTCGGGTAGAGCACCAGAGAGGCAACAACAACAAGGCATGACCAAGAAAAAGAAGGGGGCGCCCAGGAAAGGCATAGGAGAGCCGTAGTTTTCAAAGCACTCTTACAAATTCTCAGTGAGAAAGAGTTCTAGAATCCATTAAGTTCGATTCATGATGGTCAGTACCACAGTACAGGTTCTGAGGAGTCTGGATGTGAAAAAATCCCACTGAAAGTGTTTTCACCTCAACACATTCCAAATTTATGCGCCACCAACCTTCATTGGAGCATGCCTTAGCGTGATATGGAACCACGATTCTATTGCACATGCACACACACACACACACACACACACTGAGAATTATGGGTTTGCTTTCTCGGTGGGATAGTTGACCTGAGAACATAAAAGCTTTGAAAACAATTCTTTGTGCGAGATACCAAGAAACAGGAAAAAAATAGTCTCTGTAATTAGCTTACAATATCTGATAAATTAAGAATGATAGATGGAATAAAATGAATCGTCTATAGTGCTTATATATGGAGTATCAGCACGAATGGAATTTAGAACATTACAGCTCACTGGAGGACCAAGCCGGACTTGACCTGGTTGAGCAGTGTTGTGGCAAGATGGCTAGGTGGAGGGCTAGGTCTGGGGCAGGAACAACACTGGCAGAGCCATAAACGTGAAGAAATGGGCATTGGAGAACATGCTGGAAAATAGTGGTTTTTAAAAAATCGATCAAAAGTAGGTAAAATGCATTTTCCAGTAATAAGACTAGTTGGAAGTAAACATTAAAGCAGTTAAAACTGACCTGATAAAATCAAACTCAATGAGAATGTCTGACATAAAAAAGTTTCCACTGAAAATAGACTCTCCCTCTGGCTTAACATGGTAGAAGACTGTGTTTCTTACTTTCTTTTTCAACTTCTTATTACCTACGAAAACACACCCAGACACATGCTCTCAACAGAAAATGCAGGGTAAATTTAAAATTAAATGATTGTCAAAATCTGGGGAAATCTGGTAATGGGCTGTAGTAGCTTTTTATTCTATTTTTTTCTCTTTTTTTTTTAGGGCTGTAGTATTAGATACTTCACAGGTGATGAAGCCTAAATGGCTAATAACTGTAACAGCTTGCGCCTATCAAGTTTGCAAATTAAAAAAATTGTAAGTTGTATTTTTAACAGAACAACAGAGCTGGGATAAATCAGAGTATAAATCAAAACCATATAAAATCCTTATTTCTGATCTTCCCAGAAGTAAATTCTAGAAGCATCAATAACCAAAATATTTATAAATGAAATAGTAAAAAATATAGACATCAGTTTTATTCCTGGTTGTGGATGAGCTTTCGAAAAATAAAAGCAATATGAAGAATCGCAAAGGAAAAGCTACAGATTTTATTACATGCAAATTAAAATTTTAGTATCTAAAAAACTAGAAAAGTAAAAAGGCAAATAAACCATGGAAAAGGTCTTCAATAAGTATGAGAAAGGAATAACAACTCTACTATATGATATATATGATGAGTCACAACAGGTCTTAAATATTCCTAAAAAACATGAGTAGGAGGTAATGGGCTGTAGTAGCTTTTTATTCTATTTTTTTCTCTTTTTTTTTTAGGGCTGTAGTATTAGATACTTCACAGGTGATGAAGCCTAAATGGCTAATAACTGTAACGGCTTGTGCCTATCAAGTTTGCAAATTAAAAAAATTGTAAGTTGTATTTTTAACAGAATATTTAATGTTTGTCACAGTAAGATTACAATGGGTATTTTCATGTATTAAATGTAAGTAAGTTG
Source organism: Nesogale talazaci (assembly GCA_004026705.1). Lineage (NCBI taxonomy): Eukaryota > Metazoa > Chordata > Mammalia > Afrosoricida > Tenrecidae > Nesogale > Nesogale talazaci. Next base: position 120,141 of record PVJH01000090.1, read on the forward strand.
ATAAAAAGACTTTTTTACAGATCAATCTGATATTATGCATCAACAATCATAAAAATGTTTGGACTGCTTAATCTAGTAATTCTACTTCCAGGAACCAATCCTAAAGTACAAAGCAGAAAATTCACAAAAACATATATGTTCATCACAGTGCTATTTATAATAAACTGCAAATAACAAAATAAAAAGTGTATAATTATATTACAATAGAGAGGAATATTAAAATGTTTATACAGCATTCAATGTGGCACAAGATAATATGAAGTGAAAAAATGTAAAGCACAAATCTATGAAAATATTTTCTAAATGTATTATTTCTATTGATTTGTGTTTTACATAATAATATTATCTAGAATATTCTTTCAAATGCATATATAACATTTTATTCTTTGTAATTTTCCGTAGGTTTCAAGTGTTATATAATAAAATATATTATTTTTTAAACAAGGACAAAAACTCTACTGAATATAATTTTCAAAAAGATACCCTTTTATAGGATGCTATGGAACCAAGAATCTGAAACGATAACATGCCTATATAATCAGATTTTATGACATAGGGTATGACAGAATTGATGAATTGATGGTCTGCCTAGAGACTTCTGGGTGAACGATAAGAATCGTCCCACTTCACAGGTGTACAAGACTTTTCCAGCCATTCCCTGGCTGGGCAGGGCTCCTTTCCTCTCCCTCTCCCTTCCCTCGTGCCCCTCCCTGCACAGTCGGTCTCTCCAGGCAGCCTGTCACACCACTGTAGCTTCTGTCATCACCTCTGTTCCCACGGCTTGTATCACTTAGTTGGCATTTATCATGCACCACTTTATAATGTGGCTTATCTTTTTATAGGTATATTTTGCCTACTCAAGTGGACTATAATCTCGCCAAGGTTAATCCAACCTTACAACAGTGTTTCATAAATGTCAGTGGATGATGGAGTTCAAAGCATTTAATAGATGCTATGTTCATCATATTGACCATTCCAGGGAAAAAAGAATGCCTACTTATATTTTATGGAGGTGAAAGTAAAAGTGATGTCTAGAAGAAGATGATCTGTTTCCCTTAGTTCGTGAGCGCAACTGAAATAGACTGATGGATCCTACGACTCTCCTACCTAATCAGGCAGCCTCTTAGCCAATCAAAGTGCTTAATCCCTTCAGCAACAGTGGGTGCTAACCAGCAGAGTTGGTCTTAATTAATTCTTGTAGCCTCATGGCAGCTGGAGAACAGAGTTATGGCATTCGCCCACTAAATACACAAGGTAAGATTAAAGGGAGCTTCCTCCGAAATGGAAAATGACTTTCTGGGTCAAAGGAAGTTTAAAATCACCTCTTCCCAATGTCTGGTCCATTCTATCTTGAATTAATCTTCACTTCCCAAATCACGAAGTGTTTGAATTTTAAAAACGCAAATGTGAAATGAAGCATGTTTGACACAAAATGAGGGCGACTACCACAGGGAGACAAAGTCTGAGTCTGCAGATATGCATCACATGTGCATGAGAGACCACATATAGATTATGAACAAAACATGCAGGAAGCAGGAAGGTTGACAATGAATAAAGTGGAGTCTCAGGCTAACATTATTAAAGTAAACTATGCGACCCAGAACATTTAAAGCACTCTAGAGTCAAGCGATCTTTCTGAACCATCCCACCTCCCAGTCTGATCTCTGAATTCTGTTTGCTTGCCAGTGTGTGCTGAACTTCTCATACTGAGACTTTCTCATTTCTGTGCTGTAGCCTGTCTTCCTACAGGACTTTGGACACATTGTGGTGGAAGGTTCCTTCAAGTTGCTGACTTGAAGTGTAAGAGGAGATGAAGCAGGAGAGCAAAAAGGGGAAGAAACAAAAAAATCTTCTCACTTTTAGACTTGAAGAAACAGTTGTTGCTGTTCACATACATACACATTCACATACATCTATCCATTTAAATGGTCTTCCTATGTTCAGTTTTGGAACTTTAAAAAATAGTGTTATTCCAAAAGAAACCTCATACCCATATGCCACTCCCCAAAGCCCTATTTGTATAGCCTCTGACAATCACTAATCAACTTCCTGTCTCTATGGATTTGCCAATTCTGGCCATTTCATATAAACCAAATCAGACTACCCATAGTCTTTTTAGCTTAACTTCTTTACTTTGTCCATGTTTTCAGGGTTCATCCACGCTGTAGCACCTATCAAGACTTTACTCCTTTTTCTTGCCAAATAACATTCCTTTATACAGATGTTGTACTGACACATGTGTCAGTTGGTGGGCATCTGGGCTGTTTCCAAACTTGGGTGCAGTAGTTAAAGTGCTTAGCAGTTAACCAAAACGATGACAGTGAACCCACCACTTGCTCTGTGGGAGAAAGACACAGCTGTCTGCTTCCATAAAGAAGTGCAGTCTTGTAAATTCTGTGGGGCAGTTCTACTAGGTCCACGTTCAACTCCAGCCCAATGCGCTTCATGTGTAATCACCACCAGTCAGCCAGTGGGACGGATGCATGTTGCTATGGTTTCAATAGTGCTTCCAGGCTAAGTTAGACTAGGAAGAAAAGCCAGATGATTTATATTTTGAAGCTTCGATCCGATTCACAATCGATCCTGGGTCGCATGGCATCACCGTGAGTCGTGGCTGCCCAGGGGGAAGCTAACAGTATGAGTATGAAGTAGTAGCTCTTGTGGCTTTGATTGACATTTTCTTAGTGATTAATGATGCTGGGTACTTTTCGGGTGCCTATGGACCATTTCTAGATGACTTCGAAGCAATCTATATCCAAATACTTGGCCCATTTTAAAATTTGTGTTGTCTTATTAGTATTGAGCTGGAAGGATTCTTTATATATTTAGATCTAAGTCTCTACTGAACCCTATGATATGCCAATATTTTCTACTATTCTGTGGGTTTTCTTTCCACCTTCTTGACGTCATTGCTTTCAGGCATAAAAGCCTTTAATTTTGATGAACTAGAACGTATTTAGTTTTTGTTTTGTAGCTTGTGCTTTTATTGCTAACCCTACAATTCACACCTATGTTTTTATCTCAGAGTTCTACCTTTTCCTCTTAGAGGCAGGCCTTCGATCGATTTTGCATTGAGTTTTGTATGTTTCCACGGACGATTTCAATGAGGTTTGAAATCAGCAAGTGCAAATTCTCCAATTTTGTTCTTTTTCAAGATTGTTTGGATAATTTTGCCTCTTTCTATTTCCATACATCTCTGGACTTACTTCCTTAGCAAACTCAGCCTAGGATAGCAGTGTCATTCAAAGCTGTAAAGCTTCTTTCGGCACTGTCATCTGGCAGGCCTGGGTTGGAATTTAGGTTCTGTCAGATACCTGTTCTGAAATGTCCAATGGTGACAATAACACCTGACTTGCTTAAAAAGTATCCTATTTAATGAATACCATACATAAAGCACACAGCCATTCGTAATTAATACTATTAATGATATTATTAATGAAAAGACTTGAAATATGGACCATAGTATTAAAACAAAACTGTAGAAGTCCAATGTTTCCCTTACATTTGGGCAGTAGTAGTGGGTTGAATAATGACCTCTAAAAAGATATGTCCAAGTCCTAAACCTGGTACTGTGAATGTGACCTTATAAGGAAAAGGAGAGTTGCAGATATAAGCTAGTTGAAGGTCTTGAGATCAGATCATCTTGGATGAACTAAATGAAAACAAAATTCTTCACCACCATCCCCACCCCACCCCCCTGATATGATTCCAATCCACAGCAACTTCATAGGATAAGGAGAACTGCCGCTGTGGGTTTCTGAGACCGGAACTCTGTACAGAGAAGAAAGTCTCATCTCTTTTATGCAGAGTGGTTGGTGGCTTTTGAATTGCTGACCTTGGGGTTAGCAGGCCAACATATAACCCATGATGCTACTGGGGTTTGGATGAGCTAGGTGGGTTTTAGATCCAATCCAATTCTAGATCCTTATATGGCAGAGGAGAGTCAAGGACAAGGGAGAAGCAGAAAAGGACGCATGAAAAAGGAAGGCAGAGATTAGTTTCACAGTCACAAACCAGGCAACACTTGGAGTCACAAGAAATTGGAAGAGGTCAGAAAGGACTCTCCCAGAAAGAATTCCTACCAAAGGAGGGTGACCATGATGGCATCTTAGTTTCTGAGTTCTGGACCTCAGCGCTGTGGGAGGATAAATTTGTTTTTTGGCGTCACCAAGTGTGTGGTCATCGGAGACAGCAGCGGCAGGATTTCAATAAAGCGAGGAAGATAGTATCGAAGCAGTTTGCAGATGAAGTAAGTAAACTTTAGAGAATTTAAAGGCAATTTGGGGGGAAAAGCATGAAACATTTCATCTTTGAAATTGTGGCTTCAAGGTAGACGGAGAAGGCACTGGAATTGGGAGGGAGACTAAAATTCTAGCCTGCAACTCTGAGCAAGTGCTAAAGTGTCCACATGTTTTAAGCGGGATACCATTGACTGGGGTGGTGGTGGTGGTGGGGGGGTGTTCCTTGATTAAAAATCTGGTCTGTATGGAGCAACAAAACTTCAATAATTTTCATAGAATGCAAAAATAGTATTGTAATATATTTATTTTAATTTTAAAATGCCGTGGGACGTTGTTAAATTGTTAAAAAGTGGGACATCTGGTCACTTTAAGCAAGTCATAACTTCTCTGGGCATTTCTTATTTGTAAAACTGAGCCTGAAGGTGGTGAGCACAAGCGAGTAGACTTCAACATTATCGGATCACTTGGCAGTCTTAAGAAGTTTACCCCAAACTGGAGATTCCCACTTCTCCACACACTACCCCCTAGCCAATCTGCTATATTAGAATTATTGAGAAAGTGGTAGTAAAGGCCAGTTATAAGCCTCCCAAGTGATTCAAGATCCAACATATGTGGTGATCACAAGACTAGATGCCCATCAAATCCCTTCCAGTGCTAAATTTTGTTTTTGTGATCAGAGGACAATTCCCATAGTTCTCAGCACTGAAGTATTTGCATGTCATGGTTTGTGTTGCATCTGTGAACACTACACAGCTGAATGTAAAAGCAAGTATCTGGAACCTATTTATTCCAGGTTCCAGGGGCATGGAATTTGGGCCTAAAGTAACCCTTAATATCCTTTGTTCTATCTAGGCAGTTACTGTTCTTAGGCTGATTCCCTCTGGTTTATATCCCATACTATTCTCAACAAGTTCTGGTTCTCACAGACAAATGACTGTGGAAAACGTGTTCTTTCCACAAAGAAAATGAATGCATATATGTGACAGGACACAGGCCAGGTGAGACAGGTATCATTCAAAGTGTCTATATATAAGCTAGTACTAGTAATATGGATTTACCACATCTGAGAATAATAATCCTAAAATTTTTTCCATCTTTCCAAAGTCATACACACACACACACACACACACACACACACACACACACACCTTTCCTTTATTAGAAAATACAGCTGGATGGAATAAATGATTTAAAATTTATTTTAGAACCAGGCTGATATCTTGTTTCTTCTGTTTAATTCCCCTTCCCCTTAAATTAATCTCTAGCTGATTTTGGCATTAGATCCTAAATTTAATCATTAGTCTATCCTGAAAAAAACTCAATCTTAACAGAATGAAAAAACCACTATCAACCTCTAGTTCTAAAGTCAATACTGAAGGCCACATATTATTCTGATGTTTACTAGTAGCTGAATGCAGTGTGTTAACAAGGTCTGTTAACACATAAAGCTTGAGTTACATGTCTGTCAGCTACCAGTACATCCTGATGGAGACAGGATTTGTGAATTCTGCAGAGTTGGGAAGAGATAGAAAGATCAATGAAACACGGAAGCCTCTCTATCTTGAGGAAGATCAAAGCAGGAGTTACTTCTGTTCACTCTGAACTACCTCCTTTCTCAGGGCTATGTGAGTCACCACAACCTGTACAGCAACAGGATAGCCTGTGATCTGGTGGGGGAGGCCATATGGTCCCAGGCTGCATTCTGGTTCCGACAACTCTTTCTCTTTGAAGAGCTGGAGTTACGTGGTCACAGAGACGGCTTCATAAGGCAGTCTGGAGTCTTCACACAGTTCTGGGCCAAGTCATGCAAAAAGAACATCTTCTGGGAATTTGCATCCTAGGACTTCCAGAGAAGATCATACTTCCTCATGAAATTTCACATTTAGAAGGCTTTAAGTAACTAAAAGACATATTTGTTAGGTTCTCTTGCATTCTTTAAATCTAAATAGCCCAACATTCTCAATGATTTCTTTTTTAGCTTTTCAGAGGACTATGACAAAAAGACAAGGAACAGTATTTAACCTCCTTTGTGGAAAGTCAAGCATGAACAACATGAAAGGCTCTTATCTGGCCCCCTTTAGAGAGTGGACTTCTTTAAGGAAGGGCTTAAATTCTGTTTTGTTTTAATCTGGTTGTTGCCATCACTTAAACCGGGTTGTTACAAAGAATAGGTGTTCTAAGAATGCTAGTTGAATGAATGAATGAAAAACAGAATAAAAACCTGAGTTGGTAACTACTCCACTGAAAATTTTAAGCTTGAATTTTTTTGGCATTGTGAATGTTAATTATTCCCACATTTCACCCTCAACAATTTTTGAAAATTTTCAAACATCAAATGAAGTCAAGATAACTCAACAGTGAATAGCTATAGATCTACCCTCTAGATTGTGCAATTTATATTTTATATTTGTTTATTCACATATCTGTTGATTAATCTTTTTTTAGGTGCATTTCAGGATAACTTAGAAGAAAAATTCATCATGTATATCATTTACTAGTATTAAGAATCTGTATGGCTCCCTCCCAGGGGGACGGACAATAAAAAGGTGGTGACATGAGACAGTAGTAGGTGTAAGATATGAAAATAATAATAATAATAATAATAATGCAAAAATTATCAAGGGGACATGGGAGAGAGACAGGGGAAATGAGAAGCTGATGCCAGCGGCTCAAGTAGAAAGAAAATATTTTGAAAAAGATGTACAGATGTATTTGACACAATGGATATAAGTAAAGATTGTGTAAGAGCTGTAAGATCCCCCAATAAAATAAACATAAAAAGAATCTGCTTACAGTCCTATATTTTCTTCTGAGGCTAAACTTACCATGATATGCATAAATCCATACATCTGTACAACACAAACGCTATCAAGATATAACTTTCATATCACCTAGATTCTCCCTAGAGGTTACCCTATTGATTTTTTAAAAATCAATTACTACATTGATTTTTTCCTTTGCTATATTCATAGATCAAAAATTATCTATGAAGTTGATAATCACCTCACTCTACAATTTCCCATAAGCAAAAAGTTATAATAGTCTCTTTGCATAAGATTCTTTCTGTTAGTGTTTGAGATGTAGTCATGATGTGATACATATCAGATGTTCTTTTTAATCTCAGGATAGCATGCCAGTATAAGAATCTACTAGAATTTATCATTCTCCTACTGATGGACACTGAAAATGCTTCCGTGCTTTTCAATTATGAATAACAGTTGCTATGGACATTCTTTTCTACGTTTTTTGTGGACATGTGTTCTCGTCTTGAGTAAAGACCTTTGTGAAAAAAGAGAATTAAAAGATGGAAGTTTTTCATGAACCTTTGAAGCCCCTTGTATTTTCACAAGAAATTGCCAGTGTGGTTGTACCATTTTCCACTTCTGCCCAAATTCATGCTTTTTTGACTGAGCGATTTTACTCCAGTTAGAGTTGGCATCAACATCCACAACACCTAACAGCAATGCTTCGAGAGTGTTTCTTTCTGGATTCGTTTGCTTCCTGGAGAGAGCAGCAGTGGGCGGACTTCCCATCAAGTTTTCATATGATAAAGGTGGGGTCACAACAGTCACTTCAATTAGACAGTAATAAAACAGGGATCCATGAGAGAAACCCAAATTGTGTGCATATCTAAGTGGGATGTTGTGGTCCTTGAAGACGACTGGGCTTTCACTGTTTTCATAGGGTAAGGTGAGGCTGATCCCGGCTATAAAAATGGCGACTTCCTTTTAAAAATCCATGCTTTTGAGCTGGCCTGTAGGATAACAGCCTCATATCCGGTTTTGATATGTGAGGCAACAATTATGAACAGAAGGTCGCTAGCTAGCACAACCTCTGTGAAGTTGGAAGAGATTGTTTAAATAGGTCCCCACACAGATCAAGTTAAAAGATTGCCTTTCCCTATCTCATGGCCAACAATCTAGACAGGATTTCAAACACCCTAAAAAAGAGTAAGGGGGGGGGGGAGAAAAATCTCATATAAAACCTGGGGTCCAGCATATTTCAGCAAGAGGAGTTAGGGAAGTAAAAAGGGCCCTCCAGATCATTTGATAAGAGAACAGAGAAGATCTTGGCAATTTCCTTGTAATAGCTGCAATTCTCAGTAACATAATCCTTGGGGGGATGGTGAGGTGAGGATAGTCCCACAAGCAAACGCAGATTTCAACAGATTTCCTACTAAAGAAGACTGTCCACCAGACACGAGGTCTTAATTTCTGTGTAAAGATGTAGGCAGGCGCCCCCTCTACCCCTGCTAATCCCCCTGAATGAGAGAGAGAACAATTATCAACGCTATCCAGTTTTAGAGATCACAACAACTCTGCATGCGCATGCTGCGTCACATCTGTGATGGCATGGGCTTCCTCTGTCTGTTCTTCAGGAACGGGAAGGTGAATACAGAGTTTATGTTGACACGGGCAGTACACGAAGCGGCTCCAAACATACTCTCCCCGCAGGCTCCCAGAATACAAAGAAAAAAGTAATCACTCGAAATGACCCCAAACTATTTAGAATTTCATACCATCAAGTCAGATGAACCAAAATTGCTACCACCTGTAAAGATTCAAAGAAATTAAAGAAAAAAACCCCCCCACACACCAAGAAACATACTAAGGGAAAAAAAATACCAAGAAAACAAAACAAAACACCAGGCAGATGTGCTCGGAGGGAGATGAAGCGGAGGAAGAACATGCTTGGAGCACCCCCTCCAGGGAACTTCTGATCACTTTTCAGAGGCCGAGAAGTTCTGCCAGAATCATGAGGCAGTAAAAAAACAACAAAACAAAAACATGCCGTTATCAATCTTCTCATCCTTTGACTTTCAGAAAATTTGATAAAATATTATGGATCTTTTAGAATCATAGAACTAAAGACTCAAAGCGTTCACCTACCCCCCAAATCATAAAAGCCCACTGCCATGCAGTGGAGTCTGACTCCTAGGTACCGTGGATCGTGTTTTTGAGGCTGAGAACATTTATAAGAGCAGCCAATCTCAATATCCTCCCTCAAGCTGGCTAGCGAGTTTGAACCACCAATCTTTTGATGAATAGTCCCAGACTTTTAGCCTTGGGAGGGACCTTAGGAAACACTTAGCATAATTTGCTAATCAATATAAAACGTCCTTTATAAATGCCCATCTGTTCTCTGCTATTTTACAATCTGTTCTAGTTTTTGAAAATTCTAACTATTGGAAAGGTTTTCTTTTATATTTGAGTCAGTATGCTGCCCTTTAACTTCAATCATAGGTCCTAATTGCCAATCCAATCATATGTCTCTTCATAGTTCTCTATAAGTGCCTCGTATATTTGAAGGTGGATAGATGGATCTTCTCCATCTTTGGTTTCCAGATTGAAATACCCCCAGTTCTCTTAACAGGGCTTCCAGGCTGCTTGCTAGCCTGATTGAATACATTTTTATCAGTGTCCTTAAAACGCGACACTCCAAATGAAATGCCAGGCCTCGGTTATAGAACAGAGTCCTACTGGTGCAACGGTTAAGTATGCTTGATTGCAAGCAAAAAGATCAGTGGTTTGAACTGTCCACTTCCCAACCCGGCAGTGACTTCATGGGAGACGATGTTTGGTGATCTGCTCCTGGAGAAATTATGACATACTCTGTACAATGGGCAGGTCTAGTCTGTTACGTGGGGTCTCTATGAGTCACTACATACTCGGAGGCATACAATAGGTACAGACTTACTATCATAGCTAATTACCTCCAACAACTATAGACAAAGAGATACCCCAATCGACTAAATGATTTGCTCACATTTACACAAATAATAGCAGAGGTAAATAGGATAAGTCTCGGGTCCGTATTTAGTGCCTGTATCACAACGAAAATAGCCAGCTGGGTAGAAATACAATCAAAATATGCCTTTCCAACAAGTTGACATGAGTAATGACTAGAGACTAATGAGAAGGGAGAATTAACTTTCTTTTCCTGGGCTAGTTTAATTCTGTTTTGGGGACTTTCATTCTTACCCACCAAAGAAGGATCTCGCAGCTGAGGGTCAAAGAATATGAATACCCCGGTCTCGTTTTGGAAGTTCAAGTCTGAGCAGGTCCCCAGCACCAAACAACTGAAATCCCAGCACTAATCAGTCAGGTGTTAGCTTCCCCTGAATAAAAGGCAGCTTAAAAATAAGTTTAAAAAAATCCAAGTGCTTAAATAATGGTCTGGCACTCGTGTGGCCATATGAAGAAATACTCAATAAAGTTAGCCACTGGAGATATGCATGCTACAACACCGAGACAGCATCTTAGCCCAGCGTTGATAGCAAACAACAGGAAACAAATGTTGGTGAGGGTGTGGAGAGGCTGGAAGCCTCCTACAGTGCTGGCGTGACTGCTAAATGGTGCAGTTACTGTGGAAAGAGGTATGGCACTTCATCAGAGGTTGGAAATAGAAATACCCCATGCTCCAGCAGTTGCACTACTTGATATGCAGTGATAAATTAGAGCTGATCGCGTACAGAGATCTGCACACCTGTGTTCAGAGCACTACTATTCACAATAGCTACAAGGGGGTGACAACCTACATGTCCCTCACTGGAAGAATGGATAAATAAACTGTCTACATACACATACACACATAGAATGTGAGGCAATAGCATAGAACAATGAAAAAAGAGATGAATCTGGAGGATGTTACGCTGAATTAAGTCAATGACAAAATGGCAGGCGTTATATAACACCACTATTATTAAAAGTGAATAAAAGGGTTTTTTTTTTTCATACAAAAAGAAAGTCTCTAATGGATACCAGGGGTGAGAGGGAAGGAGCCATGGAGCCAAAGGTTAGGAGATGGGTCGCTGACAACAAGGTAAACAGTTCAAATCCACTAGCTGTTGTTCAGGAAAAAGATGCGACTTTCTGTTCCCATAAAGACGTACAGCCGCGGGAACCCAGAGGGTTGTTCCTCTCTGTCCGAGAGGGTCACTGTGTATCAGAATCGACCTGACAGAAGATCTTTCTTTTTTGAAGGGTAGAGAGAGAAGCAAAGGTAAATTATTAAATAGAGAGTAGACATATGTAAACGTGGGTGATATACAAGAAGACTTCAAGAATTCATGAAAAAGTTCTATTATGTTTCTATCCCATTTTCCCACAAACTCTTTGAGTGCCTCTTGTACCATCAGAGAGAGGTCAACAACAACAGCAACAACAAAAACTGACAGAGGCAGGGGAAGCCACTGGAGAGCTAAAGGCAACAGTTAGATATTGCTACATACGCAATCCCTGATGATCGAGATCAATGAGGAGATGGGTGGAATAGGTGTGCAGGCTGATTAGGTGTGTGTGTGTGGCGGGGGAGGGGGGGGGAGAGCGGCGCTATACCCATGAATATCTATCTATATGTCTCTGTGTGTGTATATATATATATTTGAAAATGCTTCAAAGCAATACATAAGGTTTGTAGTACTGATGCATAAGTTATGTAGACAGATTGGAGGTAAAAAAGAGGAAGGCCCTTGACATTGATGAGAGAGATTGACTGCATCAATGGGCTCAGGCACAGGAATAATTTTTAGATTAGTGCAGGACTGTGCAGTGTGCAGAACACACACACATATATGTCTATGTGTTTGTGTGTGAGGGGGGAGAGTATTTGACAGAAGATATTTGTTCATGTGCATTTATTTACCCAGTCTCCAAACATACTCATGAATGTGGTAGAATGTTCAAGAGGCAAAGCTAGGAAAATGTCTTTGCCACAAGGAAATACATTAAAGAAATGACTCACTGGGCCTGGGGACTCAGTACCATAGTCTCAGGGAACACCCAGGCTAATTGTCATAACACAGTTCACAAAGACAATATTCTAAACCTTCTTTGGTAGTAGGGGCTGAGGTTTTCAAATATCATGAGTATCTATCTACAGTACAACTATCAGTCTCTCCCTAATTGGAGGAAAGAAAAATGAAGAAGCTCAGAGATACATGCAAACAATTAGTCCAAGTCACTAATGGACCATGAGAACATCATCCTCCATAACCCTGAGACCAGAAGAACGAGATGGCGCCCAATGTCCATGACTAAGTTCTCTGAAAGAGATCACATTAAAAGGTCCTCCAAAGAGTGAATAAAAAATATGGACCCAAACTCCACATCATAAAATAGACCAGACCCAGTGGCCAGAAAGAAACTGGTAGAATCCCCAAAAGACTGTAGTCGTTAGTCACCCTTCAGGTCTGGAAATAAACACACCCTCTTGGCTCAATCTACAGCCAAAGAATAAACAAGTCTACATGGAAATGATAATATGAAGAAGGTACCCACCCTTTAAAACAATCAACCATTTGAGATCCAAAGGGAAGCATTTATCCAAGGAAAGGGTTTAGAAGGATTAGGAAAGAAGTGGGAATGGAAACAGGAAACAAGGGGGATAGGGCAGAAATGGGATAAGTGAAGTTACATTGTGGGAACTGCAATGAGGGAGATGAAACAAACCGTGTGAATTGTTGACTGGAAAACTGATCTGCTCCCCCAAAAGCACAATAAAAAGGTAAACATGTGTATGGTTCTACAGGGTCCTGTATAATAAGCTGTATTAATAAGCTATATGGTGGGTATAATAAGCTATAATCAGAAAGCTGAATATACAACATATCTAGCAGAAGCACAAAATGAACTGAATACATTATCTCTGGAACAGTGTTAAAATTAAGTTTGAGGGAATTGGGCAAAACAGCATCCTTACTGCACACTGGTTGGGATGTGTGCTTTCTTTCTGTGTTCCCCACCTCCCACGAGCCCTGAATTCATTCCTCAAAATACATATGGAATTCATTCAACATATACTTACTTCAAATCAACAAAACAAAAAGCATTGAGAGTTGAAATCCAGGGGGTGGGGGGTGGAGAGCAAGAGAGAAAATAAGACCGGCCTTAAAGTAATGCAGCAATTAATGTTATCGAAGTAATCATGCAGACAATAAATACGTTATACTGGCAAGGAAAAAAAATGGATGGATAGAATATCAACATACATAGACCCATAACTTATTTTCAAAAATGAAGAGCAAGTTGCCGGTTAGCTTCAGAACCGAGACTAACTTATATTTGACATCAGATAGAAAATTTCCATATAAATTTTTGCAACATGACCTCTGAACTCTCCTTTCAGTGGAACACATTCATCGTACCAAATGATCTGGTTTTTAGACTGAGAAGACTTGATGGAGCAGAAAGACGCAGGGCACCAGTGCCAAATTTAGCCCACACAGTCTGTTTTCCTGAGTTTTCCAGCACTTAGAATTCACTGCTAGGAAGAGATTATGCTCCAGGGTTAAAAGTGGTACTCAATCCTTGTTTGTTTTAGAGCAGGACATTGCTATGTTTGGAGTAGAAGATAAATAATCCAATTGAGATAGGGCCAGGACAAATTGCATAGCCTTCTCTTGCCACAAGATAGACAGACTAGTAAGCAGTAAACTATTGTGGTAGACAGAAGCCATTCTTATTCCTAAAGCAATGAATCTTATAAGCCAAAGGACAAAATAGTAACCAAATCTAGGAATCCTGAGTTCACTAGGAAACCAAAAGAGAAATATCAATTGTCAATGCTTTTCTGAAATGCTGGAAGAGGGTGAATAAAATAGTTCTATCATATGCAATCCCAAAGCCCTCATTGTTTACTGCATGGTACATCATAATAGCAGAAGTGGCCTTTTCTGTTAATCTGGAAAATAAGCTAGGAGAAGATAAAGTCATAGTCACAGCCACTAAAGAAAATAATAATTACATTAAATGTATTTCAAAACAACCACATAATGCAGCCTCACCATTCTCCATCACTCTTGCAAAAAGGAATCCTCACAGGTTCTGCAAGAGACACCACAAGAACCTGAGATTAGCCTATTTGGACATCTCAGAGTTGAGTGATGTATGAATTCTGGGTATGAGTAGTTTTATTTTCTGCGTTAAGAAATGTGTCCTCCTCTTAGGCTATAAAGAAGGGACAATGCCCAAGAACAGCTGCCACATCTTCAACTTTTTTTTCCCTCCCCAGCAGAGGGTTCAAGAGTGAGATTGGAGGAGGGGAGGGTGTTAGGGTGGGGGTGGGGGAGCTGACTCAAGAGCTCAAGGGAAAATAAATGTCTAGAAAATAATGACGGCAACCTATGTACAAATATGTTCGATACACTTGATTTATGGATTGTTACAAGAACTGTAAGAAACCCTCAATAAAAGGTTTGTTTGTTTGTTGTTTTTTACAGAGTGAGATTCTATCTATTGAATAAGAATGGTGTTATATCGAGCTGTGGAAATTACCTAATCGCCAATCAACTTGAACAAAGGGGTGGAGCCTAGGTTGTCAATCAAGCTCATAGTCAATGATGTCTCTGTGTGGGCATGGCCTTCTCCTGAGGATTCCGGGAACTCCTGTTTTCTTTCATGAAGGCAGGACACACACTCTCTCGACTACAGAGTGCTGTTGACAGGCCATATGGAGCCACACTGCTGGCCTTCAGAGCTCTAAGCAGAAGAAGCCACCTGGAGATCTGCACCAGGGTTGGCATACTTCCACTGCCAATGGATCCACCACTGGCCTGTGATCTTCCTGCATTCAGCATAATTGCATGTGCTGTGTGAGTCTAAAGAGGAACTATGGACTAGCATTGGGTATATGGGCTAATCTGAGACTTATGGACTTGATCTGGATGGGCAGGGGTGTTTTCTCAATATACAATTGTTCCTTGACATTAAAGCTCTCTCTTATACACATATGAGTCTCCCTGGGTTTGTTTCTCTAGTCAACTCAGACTAACACACCAGTTAAAGGACCCCACAACACTCCAAAATATAGTTCTACATTTTTACTTGGGGATCGTCTCACCAAATAAAAATTTGATGACTATCAAGATGAAATGATTCAATGGAGCTGTCACTTTGCTCTTACGTGCACTTCCCATGAAAGCCTAAAACACAGACATGAGAATGTTCTATGACGTGTTATTTGTAACAACATAAATAGAAGCAACTTATTGATAGAAGGATTATAAAATGTGGCATAACGGAACAGTACTCAGCAGAAAAAATCAACAGAATAATCAGACAAATTAGCATAAAAATTTTCAAAAATAATTTTAAATAGTAAAAATATTCAGTGATATGTAGTCTGACATGTGTACATGTGTAATTTGAGAAAACTCTCTAAGCAATGTTATATATGTTCATAACCAAACCAAATTCACAGCTAGTGAGTTGATTCTCACTGACAGAGACCATGCAGGACAGGGTAGAACTGCCCTTTTGATTTTCAGAAAGTCTAACTCTTTCCTGCAGTATCAAGCCCCACACAGAGGGTATAAAGGATTCTAAATGTAGGTAAAGATGTAATACTGCCTAAAATTTCCTCAGAAAACGTAAAGGCAGGAAATTCCTGACTATTTGAGTGAACATTTGCTATATCAGACATGGACCAGCCACACAGTTGTACTGGTTTGGGGGATGACAATTGGAGAGAGAAGGCAAGAGAGAATAAAAAGTCAAGTATCTTTGGCGGCCTACACATCTGAGTTCAACTCCTGATACAGCCACTAATTAGTGTGACTTTGACCAAGCTCACTGATCTCTTTGAGCTTCAGTTTCCTCATCTAGGAAAATGGAAATTGGAGGCGCTAAAGGAGAATCCATTTGTTCCCAATGATCTAGGAATATTCCTCTCCTCCCCTCAGGGGGGCAAACAACAGAAACCATGGAAGAAGAGAGATAGTAGTTGATGTAAGATATGAAAATAGGGAGAAAGGGGGAACTGATCACAATGATCTACATATAAGCCCCTCCCCCATGGGGACCAACATCAGAAGAGTGGGTGAAGGGAGACATTGGTCAGTGTAAGACATGAACAAAAAATACTAAGAGTTCATGAGGGAAGAGAGGGAGGGGGATAAACGAGGAACTGATACCCAGAGCGCAAGTAGAAAGAAAATGTTTTGAAAATGATGATGCCCAAATATGCTTGACACAAGGGATGGGTGGATTGTGATAAGAGTGTACAAGTCCCCCCCCCAAATGACTTAAAAACCCCAAACATTAAAACTTCTAGATGAAAACATAAACAAAAAAGTGTAAAAATAATAATCTATAATTTATCAAGGGGTCACGATTATGGGCAGGGACATGGGAGAGGAGCTGATACCAAGGGATCAAATAGAAATTAAATGCTCATAAAATAATGATGGCAGTATATTTACAAATATGCTTGATACAGTTGATGTATGGATTGTTATAAGAGCTCCCAATAAAATGACCTTTTAAAAATGGAAATAATAATTGTACCCACATGGTCTTTGGGGAATGATCTGAGATAATGTATAGGTGTACTGCTTAGTTTTTGCCTAGAATATAGAAAATGTTCCTGAAAGGAATGAGGAAGCATGGATGTGGGTTTGGTTTTTGTTTGTTTGTTTCACCATTCTTTGTTAATCCAACGTACATGATGAATATGACACAGTCCCATCATAACTGTTAGATGTGTGAAGGGATGAGCAGGAACAGGATATGAAGTGGTACATATGAGCAAGAAGCCTTCCCCCCACCCATCCTAAATTTTCTCATCACCTCTTAGAATCACTGTGTAGTAGAACTTAAGCCTGTATTTTGGACTCCCAGATTGTGAGAGTTGTAGCTGGTCACAATTCTAAATCTCAGCTTCTTCTGGGAGCCTGGGTCCCAGAGATGGGAGCAGTCTGAGACTCCCTGCTGAGAGCAGAGGAAATGGCTACAATAGTAGAGAAGTCAGTCATGGGGCGCTGCAAGGGAAGGGTGGCTATTCCTCATTTGCAGCAGCCTGGAAGCAGAACAAGTAGTCCCAAGGGAGCCCCTCCTGAATCAGACAGGTTGTCTGAAGATACATGTCCCTTCTAAATCACACTTCCCTCCTAAATGGAGATGTGTCACCATTTAGCTTGCACCCAAATAGCTGCAAGGATTTAGAATAAAAGATCACAAAGTTGGAACTCTTCAGATATATGAAGTCACAAACTTTGAAGGACCCTCCAGTGGAGCCCATCAATCGCCGCTCGCTCCCAACCTTGCTCTCTGTGCACACAATATCCAGAAGATAGAAGCCGCTGTTGGATGAAAAGTGCTCTCTCTAGTGGGTTGTGCGTCTCAGCAGCATTTCCTGTCAACCAAACCAACCTCATCCAACAGGCATCAGAGCACATACCTACCTTCTGGAAACCTCATAAAAATCATAGTCATCAGAAAACAAACACAATGGAATTTCCAATATATAGGCCTCACCTCAATGATTCGTTGCCTGGAGAATGTCTTACTCTAAATATTTCTGTCCTCACCATCATTTTCGTGTGCCCAGAAGATTGTGGAAGGACGAGGTTAGCCAGGAACACAATGTGTCTTAGCTGTTCTCAAGCACAAGGTTGCTGGAGCAGTTCTCCCTCTGGACTTTCCTTCCATCCAGGGGCAATGCCCATCACGCCAGCACTCAGGCACCTCGACAGGCTTCCAATACTTTAGAAAATGAGAACGCGGATGGTGCAAGGGGGTACGTGGCATGATAGGGGTCAAGTGACACACTTGGGATGAATTTTTAAAAATCGTTCCGTTTAATTTGGTGGGTGTGGGGGGTGTTCTTTATGTGAACTTGTCCACATTATCTCAAGAGTTAAAATTAAGTCGACAAAGATCATGGTGAATGACGGAGGACTGCAAGGAACATTTGAAATCCCAAACCTTCGAATATCTTGCCTCTCACAGAATTCTTGAATGAGTCTGCCTACCAAATGGTTTGGAAATGCTGAGGGCAGCATATGTACAAGTGTGCTTAATACAAATGAATCGTGGATTGTCCTAAGATTTGTAGGAGCCCTTCAATTAAATGATTAATAATAATAATAGAATTATCTTCCAAAGAGAGTGCCTTAAGAAACAAACTGAGTTTGCCACATGATGGCGTTTCCCCATTGAGAGGGATGGTCTGCCACCAGAGAGAAAGTGAAGAGAGGAAACTTGGAGAGAAGACAGAGACCCAGAGGGTTGTGTTACGTTCCTTGGTTTTTGGTAAAGAGACTGATGATTATGATATGATCTGATATGATATGGGCTGTGCACCTATGGGGGAACGTCTGTGTTCTCATTTTGATAAATACTTCTGGGCCTGCACATACAAGACCACAACAGATGACAGCTGAAGATCACAACTGCACCTGCAGTTCACAATGACCTATATTTTGCCCCAGTCTCCCAAAGTTGCTCTGTAGCAAGGCCAAGACAAAACAATGCGCAAAAAAGGGCTACAAGTTCCTGGCAATTTCTTTTTGACTCCACATGCTGCCAAGGTCACCTAGAGGTGAGGCTGAACTCTCCATTTGCAACACCCTCCCCCTTTTTTTATTTTGCTTTTCCCTCCCCACTCCCCCTTCTCTCCGTTTACACTCACACCGATATGCTTTATGGCCTGTGCCTCAACAGCATTATCACCCTGGATTTTTATCAGACTCCAGTTCAGGGAAAGCAGGAAAGGCTATTGGCCGAGAGCCTGGGTGTGGCAAGGTCCTCCAGCCTTATCAGGGAGGTAAGAAAGTGAATCCACCTGGTATGCTTCTGGCTGTGAAGTACAATAAGGTGAGCCAAAGTGCCAGGGGGTCACTAGGAGTTCACTTTGGATAAGTGCCCAATGCTTGCAGGACTTAGCTCATCAACTTTTCTAATTTGCAAAGATGTATTTCCTGTTGGCTTTTTCCCTCCTTGTCATCTAGGCAAAAGAGTCCAGCATGCAGCCTGTTTAGTGCATATAGGAAACATTCCCTTCCTGAATTAAAGCTCATTATGGTGATTCATTCAGAAAATCCTTGGGATCCCTGGCACAAGACGAACTGCATAGGGTGGAGGAGCTGGGCATTAGGCACTGGACTATCTGTCAAGGATACCTGGGTGCTTTCCTCGCCCCAGCACTGACCTGTACCTGAACCTACCCAACAATCAGCTCACAAGCTACTTAACCTTGGCAAGCCTTGTTCTCCTCACCTATAAAATGGCAGTCCTCACTATTTCTTTCTAAGCTGCTTCTATTACTTGCTTAGAGATCCCTGGAGAATAGAACAACTAAGTTTCAGTGACAGAAACAGAAACACAAGATCAAGTTTCAAGCGTTTGTGCTTCTGGATTTGGGGGCTGAGGTCTGGCTGACAAGGTGAGCCCTATGGCTTGCCTGGAACAGGATGTTAATGGACTGTGCTTTTTATTATAATATCATAGAACTGACCATTGTTTGGGTCCCACCAGAGAGTTCTTAAAAGTCCAGAGAAATGAAAGTATTAATTTCCAAGCACTGAGATCCTAGCTGAAAGTATTACAGAACACTAAGGAAATGTGTTTGTTTTCTGAAACTTACATCACATTAAAGAAAAAGTAAAAAATGAAAATAAGAGATTTACAGTAAAATTTTTATCATTTCTACTTTAGAAAATACCAACATGCTACAGCAATGGCAACAATCACTGTTACCCAAACTCTCTCCGATCAAGGTATTCAGGGTCCAGACACATTTCAAAGAACTGAATTCTCTGTGGAAATTCGCAGGGTGGTGTGCACAGCCAGCCCCTTAGGAACACACCTCTCAAGTCTGGGCATAAATAGACATGATGTGTTATGACTTCCTAAGCATCTCTCTCACTGAAAATTATTTGGCTGCCTTTCCACTCTTTTAAAAATAGATGCTGTCTATTATCTTTTCATTCATTCATACAAAAAGTATTCTTCATTTCATTCACTTAACAAATACTTACTAAACAGCTGCTGAATCAGGAACTGAGATAAGGATACAAAATGAGAGAGTAAGACAACAGTCTCTATCTTAAATAGTTCACGGTCCAGGAGAGGAAAATAAATACAGCGCAGCTTGATATACTGTAAGAAAGGTATGTGAAAGGTGTTTAAAAGGTGCAAGGGGTGGGAGCCAGTCCCTACCAGCAGAGTCAGGGAAAGTTTCCCAGGGGAGGAAACATCTGACCTGAGTCTTAAAAGTTGAGTAAATGTTTACCTGGGGAGTAGATGCCAAAGTACAATGAAGAAACTTAGCTAGGCCCTGTTCGGGGAATAGTGCTACATTTGGTGCCGGCATACAAAACACCTGGAAAGGAAAAAAGGGCTGGTCTGGGAAGGTCCTTGTCCAAAGGGAAGGACTTTGGACTCTCCAAGAGGCGAGAGGCAGCTCCAGACTTTAATATAAGAACATTTGTATTTTAGAACAGTCACTTTGGCATCAAAGTAGAGAGGGAAGGGTTTTAATGATACAAAAGACAAATATGCTACATAACTGATAAAATAACTGATAAATGCTGATACTACATTTTAAATTTTTTATTAATTGGGATTTAATACATGTCATTCCATAGTTCATTCACATCAAGCAGAATTGTACAATTGCTACCACAATCAGTTTCCAAACATTCTCTTTCTCTCTTTTACTCACCCCCCCCACTATCCGCTCCCCCCCCCCCAAACCCTTATCTACTTGATGTCCCCTAGGTTCATCTGGGTGGGGTGGGGTCATATACTGAAAAAACGGAAAAGCATATAACACAATTTCAAGATGACATTTTATTATATGCATACTGCCATGAGTGATATAGAAAGCAGTAAAATAATGATTCAGAAGTTGAAATGGATGAGAACAGGTGGGCACAGGAATGGCAAGTGAGACTTGGATTGTAACAGTTTCTTGGATTGGAGAGAATGTATCAGACTGTTGGGGATACACAAGGGAAGTAAAATTTCCCAGGCCCTTCCACATTGAGATAGGCATTCCACAGACCACAGAAGACCAGCAAAATGGACCCGGGAACCCGGGAAGGGAAGGGAGCAGGCAAGCAATCTCGGAGGCGCGGAGCTAACTTGAGCACATCTGTTACTGCTGGACAGACTTCCATCCATTTTTTGTGCACTTCACTGAAATGAACGACAATGGGTAAATAGAAAGCATTTTCTTTCAAAAAGACAGATGCCTCGGAATGTTGGCCATATCGACGCTTGATCATCAACGAAGCAAAGTGCTATTAACTTGAGAGAAACAACCTGGCTAGTCCCGTGTGAAGTTTCCTCTTCGTGTCGGTAAGTTACCTGTACGGCGTACACGAGCACCTAGCAGGCAGCTGCGACCAAAAGCAACACCGGAAAGGCCAAATAGGGCGTCCGATCCAAAGCTTTTCTGGAAACAAGGGGTGACTCCATGTCACACATTCAGAACTGAAACTAGGTAGGGAGATGAAACTGGGAGCGCATATAAATGGAGTAATTTCACCCAGTAATAAAACCTTTTTGGGTTATTATTCTTTGTTTATGAAACCAACAAAAGCATTCATTCCAGCCAGCCTGTCAAAAGTACAAAGTGAAACTAAACAGTTTGTTGAGTCTAACCGTAGATGCTCTCAGCCCAAACAAGGAGGCACCCGGAATTTTTGCGTTTCTAACAGGCGCCTTTGCCATAGCACAGTGCTACCTAATTAGAGAAAAGAGATGTGGAGATGGGGGCAAGGGACTGAAGCAGAGTGGCAGGGGCTGCAGGGGCTTTCTGGGCAGACTAAAGCAGGAGCAAGGTGTAGCTTATGAGGGATTCCAGAAACCAACGGGCATTTTAATGACACTTTCTTGACCTAGCGCCCATCCGCTAACTGTATCACCATCAGTCAGTTTTGCTGAATATATGAAGCAGAGAGCTGCACATTTACTTCACCCGAACACCCCACGGACAAGACGGTTAAAACTTTATCTCAGATCCAGTCGTTGGACGCCATAAATAACCTCCGCACGCTCCTTGCAATTCAGAACGCCTCCTTTTGCACAGTGTCATCAAGGCCCATGAGTCAACACATCCCTTGGAGTCCAAGCAACCTTTCAAGGCCTGGTAATTATGATGTTTTGCTAGATATGTAGATGATACATGATTTCCAAATGGCGGCAATCTTCTGAGGTCACCATCACTTCAGGAATGAATTCACAAAGTGGGCAAGTAAAGTCAGTGCCCTCAGCAGTTTTAACAAATTTTACGCATTCACAGACCTGGATGGTCAAAACTCATTTTGATTTTCTGATTAGTGCTGCTCAATTAATCCCCACCTTTCTTCCAATCGGCACTAAGAGAGACATAATCTTCTTTCTAAAAGTACAATTGGCCCCGGACATATCCTGGTTTCACCTGTTCAGGTCTCTGGGTATTCAATAAAGCGAGTTCAGCCGCTGTGCCAAGAGGCCACACAGAGTTCAAGGTAACACCTCACAGCCATCAGCAGGTTAATTATAATTTCATTTTCAAACACACCGACTGCATGCTTGTTTCAACTCCAAATGACCTTACCTGCTTAATTTTTTTTTGGGGGGGGGGGGGGGGTGTCTAGATGGAGTAAATTTCTGTCAGCAAAGCGGAAAGGCCACTTAGAGTTCATGGTAACAATTCATATTTTTAACAGGTTGCCCAGACCTAAATCCTCACCTTCAAACATTCCTGGGAGAGCACTCAGAAGCTGTGAACGCAGTAGGGAGTGGGGGCTGGGGAGGGCTGGGGCTGGTGGGAGAACAGGAAAGAGACAGACAGGGAACTCCTGGTTTCCCTGGTCTCCAGAGCTTCACTGCTGGGCCATGGGGGGAGGCACTACGATTCTGGGGTGGAACCCTTGCAGGAGTTTCTAGAAACTTCCTTGATGATTGCCTTATGGTCAGAAGGAAAAACTGGCTCAAAAGCAGCTTTGTGCTATATTCTCTAGTGATTACAATAGTGGGAGTTTTTGACTCTGGACCAAAGGCAACTTGGACAAATGCTGGTTTCCTTCTGCTTTCTCAGTGAGTGAGAGCAGAAGAGGAAGTTCTCAGAGGGGCACATGTTTTCTACACACAAGAGAGCTTTCTCTAATCAAGTAGGCCCATAAGGACCCAGATAACATCCATAAAAGGAGTTCAGGAGAAAAAGCTGACCTTCATTCGACATGACGTACACCTGGCTAAGACAGTCATTTTAGATGACGTGTTTTAAACTCTTGCTCTGCACATATGTATGTATTTTATCACATGGCAGGACACAGAGTGGGGCTGTGCTCTAAGACCAACTGGCCTACTCCTCATTTAACCCCATCATCTAAACCCCCCCCCACCCCCACCACCACCAAAGCAGATCCCCTCCCCTACAAGCTTCTTTTTTGTTCTAGCCTGCTTCCTGTGCAGCTTGGAAACCTCGTTTTCTTTTTCACAGAGATCAGATGGTTTTAGTGTGTTGGGTTTGTTTTATTTGAACCCTCTTTGTGTGTAAGCAAGAGCTTTATCTAAAGAGTAATTGTACATTGAGAAAACATCCCAGTTCAGTCCAGATCAAATCCTTAAGTACAATATTAGCCCACATATGTGATACTAATCTATAAGTCTGCTTCAGATTCCCGAAACACATGCAATGACACCAAATGCAGGAAGATCACAG
Source organism: Nesogale talazaci (assembly GCA_004026705.1). Lineage (NCBI taxonomy): Eukaryota > Metazoa > Chordata > Mammalia > Afrosoricida > Tenrecidae > Nesogale > Nesogale talazaci. The sequence goes on from PVJH01000090.1 coordinate 143,816, forward strand.
GCAGGCCAGTAGGTGGGAAGTCTTGGGGATCCAGTAGCAGAGTAAGCATCTCAGAGCTGGCAGGGGCCTCCACGTGGCTCCTCCAGTTCAGGGTACAAGCATAGCTACATGTGTCTTGTCAGCTACAATGTCCCCCAGAGAGTGAGTCCGTGTCCTGCCTCCAGTGAGCTATTTATCTCCTTAGTGCCTGCAAATGAGGTCACCAAGCTACAACCTGAATGACAGGCTACACTCCACCCCTTCACTCTTAAGTTTCTCCAATTGACAACACAAACCCTCTTAGGGTAGAATGATCTATTTCATTCAAAGCAAGCAGTTTTGAAGCACCCCCAAATAATTATAGGTCTTGCTAACATACTTCATGATTATTACTAGTCTCTTTGAGACTCGTGACCTGTCCGCAAGTAACTTGGGAGAAGTTTTCACTGGCACTTAAGGTGTCACCTACCTGGAGCTGCGTCCATGTTCTTTACAGGCTGCCCTGCCCTGTTAATCCTCTTCCACGAAATCAAACAACAATTTCTTTCATGTTCAGTCGTTCCCTCTGAAGAACCTTTTCTTGGCAAGCAAGTGGGTGGTGTAACAGCCCTTCTCCTCTCAAATCTTAACCACAGATTATCTCAAAACTGCCTTTCAAATCAGGGAGGTAATTTCTGGTTGCTGCAGGACCACAAAGCATTTCACTAAATGTCCCACATTCGTGTTTTGTTATTGTTGCATCGTTTAGTAATTTAAAGTTTCTGACTTTCAGAGCCTGTTTTCTTTCCCCAAATAAATTTTACAAAGAAGTCAAATAAGTAAAACATATAATATCGAAGCTACTGAGGAAAATTTAGGGTAATTACCGAAGACTGGCCCATTGACTCAGCCCTTCAACCTCCTCCCCTTTCCTCATCTCCAACCACCATGGCACAGAATCACACCCGGGGAGCTTACCAGAAGCACCGGCTTCCAACCAACACAGCTTGAAACCTACCAGAATATAATATACAAAGTATTTGTATGTGGCGAATAATTTCTCCAAACTCAATGAGCTCAGAGGTCAATGAATATTTAGACCAGATCACTTTCCCCCCACATTAAATTATCGTCTCCTAATGGCAAGAAGCGCTGGGTTATTGATAGTATGTCCTCTCAAATGGCTAACTCGGTCTAGAGGCTCAATAAGCACTTCTTGCATTGAGCTCAATGAACAGACTGCTCCCCAAACCATGGTATCTTCAACAGTCACATATGCTTGCGAAAGTTGGACAATAAAGATGAAGACCAAAGAATTATGTCTTTGAATTATGATGTTGGTGAAGAACATTGAAAGTTGCATGGACTCCTGTCAAAGAGGACAAAAAATCTGTCTTGGTAAAAGTACAGCCAGCATGTGCCGTAGAAGGGACGGTGGCAAGACTCTTGTTTCGTAATACTTTGGACATGTTACCAGAGAGGCGAGTCCCTGGAAAAGGGCATGCCAGGCAGAAGGCCGGCAGGGCAGAGGAAGCTGCTCCAAGAGCTGGACTGAAGCAGCGGCTACGACGGCAATTATTAGAACAGTTCAGGAAGGAGGCTACGCTTCGTTCTGCTCTCCATGGGGTCGTCCTAAGTCATGACAACATTATTTCATTGATGAGGTCTTCGCAACACTGAAGAAAGAATAACACCAACCTTATTTAAATTCTTTCTGAGAAATAAAAGAGGGGTAGCATCCCCCCCTTTTTTATGATGCTGGCATAACCTTGATAAGGAGCCCTTGTGATGTAGTGGGTTGCTTATTAAGCTTTTTGAAACCTCTCGACTCTCCATGGGAGAAAGATGAGGCTTCCTATGCCCATAGGGAGTGACAGTTCCCAAAGTCTACAGGCACAGCTCTGCCCCGTCCTGTCGCATCGCCATGTGTCAGAATTGCACCACAGGTGGTGAATGAGTGAGTGAGGCATAGGCGGGAAATCCCATTAAAAGGGAATACATAAATAAGTCCAAAGGAAACACTGCAATCATTGGTGGAATGCTGAAAGGTTTCCTCTAATAATGAGAACTCACCCCAATAGGACATAGTGGTATCATTCCCACTGTTATTTCTTACTGTACTAAAGATTCTAGCCAGTAAGAATAAGACAGTGAAACTTTTTTAAGGATTGTAAAGGAAGAGTCAATATTTTACATGAGACAATTGTGTATGCAGAACGAATTCCAGAGATTTGCCAGAAAACATTTAAACGAATTTAACAAAATCGCTGAATAAAAAATGGTGGTTTATGATGTATTAGTGGGAAAAGGGAATGAAAAGATAGTGGAAAATTTCCAGGAACTTTTGACATCCCCTTCTATTTATAGGGGAGAACGATGGGGCTTTCTTTCTACTCCCATAAAGGAGCTGGTCTCAGGAACGCACAGGGACACTTCTCGCCTGTCCCGAAGGATCCCTATGCGTTGACATCAACTCAATGGCAGTGAGTCTGGTTTGGACTTATATAGAGATAGGTTTATAGTAGCATAAAAATACATTTTTTTTAGGAATAAATTCATAGAGAAAGCTACTAAAACATTATTGAAAGAAACCAATCAAGATGTAAATAGCTAGGAAATATATTTTCAGGAATTGGGACTTTCAGCATTAAACCATGGCAAATTAGTCCCCAATTAACATGTAGATTCAGGGGAACCTCAATCAAATATCTAGCCACGTGTCTGAGTGAGTCTGTTTATGCATGTGGGAATTTGTCTGGGGGTGAATATTAATTGATAAGATGGTTCTAAAAGTTATATTGTTGGGCTTGATGTAAGCTACCATCAAGGTGACTCCCAACCCAAGGAGACGTAGTAAACAACAAAATGAAATGTTGGCTGGATCTGCAGCGTCTTCATGATCAGGGATGGTTTGGACCACTGGGATCGATAGGGTTTTCAATGGCTGATTTATCTGGTGCAGGTAACCAGGCCTTTCTTCCTAGACTACTTTGGTGTGGAAAAAGTATCAAAGTAGTTCTCTGGCTTCCAAAGGCAGATAGGAGGTGCACTGCCAGGACTCCAACCCAGCTGTTCTGCTGGAAGGTGGAAATGCTACCCCTGAATCACCAATGCCCCCAAAAATGTTACACGGAAGAGCAAAATGCAAAGAATAGGCAAAACCATCCTGGAAATTAAGAACACAGTTCAAGAACTGGCTAGTTACCCTATCAAATATCAAGACTTCATAAAGCCATAGTAACTCTAAAGTGAGTTTGGGCATAGATAGCCAAAGAGACCCACTAGGAACAGTCTATGTACCAAATGGACCCGAGTAAAAGGCTAGAAACAGACCCCTACGCAGAGTTGCTGCTGTTTTTAGGAGCCGTTTTGGTGGTGCCCATCACCACCACCCTGGACACAACAGAACTCAAGACCCCACTGCACCGTGTCATCCTCACGACGGTTCTTCTGCACTCACTGTGTCAACACAGTGACCTGGTTTAAAAGGAAACACCACCCTGAAGTGTATAAAAGAGGATCTTATCTAAGTCATACCATGCAGACATAAAATAAATGAAGAGCTGGGTTCTACAATTGAGAAGAAGGAGTCCTTGGGATGGCCTGAAAGGCTGTGATTACTCCCTACTCCTCCACTACTTGCGAGCATCTTTGGGCTTCGAAACAAACCATTGAATCTCTCCCCTCCAAAGCCTAAGGAGCCCCCAACCCAAACACCCACTGCCATCGAGTCCCTGCTGCCGCACACTGGCCCTCTATAGTTTCTGAAGCTTTGCACATCTTTGCCGGGGCAGTCTCATCTTTTTCCTTCAGAATGGTTTGTGGGCTTGAACTGCGTACATGTGGTCTCATGTCCCATCCTTATCCTACAGCATCACCTAATTGTTTATTTAAATAAGTAGTGGGGCTCACAATTCTGAGCTGGCACCCCCATATGGATAAGCCCTGAAATACAAAATTGGGTGTGCGAAGATCCTCAGGGGCCCTCTGCCCCGTGCAGAGCGAGAGGAGGCATGCCTGTGTAAGTTTTCCCATTCGCCCTGATAGCTTCTGAACCAGAGATGAGTTTGTGATGACACCTTTCCTGCTGAACATCGCCTGTTGGTTGTAAGTTACGAAAACGTTTTTCACTGTTGCCAACGCCGTGCATGTGTCTCATGAGCAAAACTTGATCGGGGTAGCACAGTTGGTAGCATGAGGTAAAATTCTCATCCCCGTACTCTAGTGAGTACATGGAATTGGGAGGCAGCCTTTAAGTCAACTTGCCAGGGCAACACAATGTCACTATATAAAAGCTAAAATAATACAGCCTCTGAGGCGACACATAGAAGAATAGCTTTAAGTAAGTGAAGAGCTCTTAAATAGAACACCCACCAGTTTAAAATCAAAAGATACATGAGCTAGATGATATTAAGATTAGAAACTTCTATTCATCAAAACAGAAGCCCTAGTGGCGCGAATGATCTAGAGTTTAGGCTGCTAGCTCCAATGTCAGTGGTTCAAATCCATAACCATCTCCAAGGGAAAAAGAAGCTCTCCACTCCTGTTGGATGTGGGAGTTTCAGAAATCCTATATTCCATGAGCCGGGATCACCTCAGTGAAAGTAGGTTCAATTTTTTTTAAAAAATCATCAAAGTGTACAGTTATTAGAGTGAATGGACAATTCAAAGAATAGGATAAGCTATTTGCTAAATGGTTATTTTATAAAATAACATATTTCAAACTAATATAAAGTAAGAAAAGGACAATCCAGTATAACACTGGGAAAAGACCTGAAGTGGCACTTCACAAAACAAATGGCCAATTAGTACATGAACGGGTTGTTCCACATCATTAAGAACCCACCTGTCAAAGAGTTAGCTCAGACCCTGAGTCTTCAAATGTGTCAGAGAAGAACTGTGCTCTATACAGTTTTCACTGGGGATGTGGGGGAAGTAATCGCCAGGCCTTTCTTCTGAGCTCTCTCCGGGTAGACTCCAGCCTCCGATCTTTCATTTAACAGATGAAATCTGGTTACTACCTGCACTGCCCTCAACATCATTACCCACTTCCACAGAGCGAGTTCCAGCTCAGAGCAATCCAGAGGACAGGGTCAAACTGCTCTGTGCGGTTTCTGAGACAGTAACTGAGTCTCGCCTTTTTCATGCAAAGCAGTTATTAGGTTTGGCTAGGAGCGAATGGTTGTTCCACAACATCGTCATCAGGGATGTTAGGAAAATACAAGAGAGCACCACAGTGAGATACAACTACTTTACTAACAGACCAAACCAAACTCCCTGCCATTGAGTCAGTGATGACGCATTGTGACCCACTGTGGGTTTCTGAGACCAACTTAACTGGATCAAAAAGCCTCTTCTTATCCCATAGAGCTGCTGGTTTTCAACTTCAACCACGTGAATCACAGCCCAACTTATAACCGCTTATATCCCATTCGAAGGGCTAAAATGAAAAAGATGATATGATATGTAGTTGAGAAGGTGAAGCAGTTTGAATTATTGTCACTCCTGGTAAAAACTGACTACAATCACTTGTGAAAATTGGTAATATCTACTAATGCTGACATATATATGTCCTATGACCAACAACTTTCATCCCAGGTAGATTGCCAACCAAAATGCGTATAGCATAGATATAAAACAAGTACAAGTCTGCTTAAGGTAGCAGACTTTATAACAATCCCAACCTGGATACAATCCAAATGCCTATCAACACTCAAACAAATACATTTTATTATATTCCCCTAATGGTACACTTTATAGAAATAAGAAAGAATAAACTACTTCTCCATGCAACAACTGGGATGAATCGCATAAATAAAATGTTTAATAGAATAAGTCAGATACAAATCAGCACATACTAAATGATCTCACCAATTAAAATCCAAGGCAGGTCAAACTACACAATAGTGATAGAATTAAGGATAATAATTCCTTTTGAATGGGAGGTTGTAGGACCTAGGAGGAGGTACAGGTAGAGGTCTCGGAAATGTTAGTCTTAACTCTAGTTTTTTATTTGAGTAGTACTGTTTTAATGCAAATAATGTACTTTCTATGTTTGTTTGCCAACCACTCCCTCCTGACCTTCCAGAGGTATTTTTGTAAACATGCTATGATAATTTTTTACACCAAGATATAAAAATATGTTTTATAGCACATGTACGAAAACCTGGCATATCAGTACTTATGAAAATATCTCCCAGGGAGAGGGTGTGGTTTACAAATACAGGTTGAAGGTATATTATTTGTGTTAAAAAATCATCTAGTGATGTAATTATGATTCACATTTAGGTCTTAAAATAAAAGGTGGTATAGTGGGTTATATGGATGGCTGCTAACTTTAAAATCTGAGGTTCAAAACCACCAGGCGCTCTGCTGGGAAAAAACGAGGCTCTCTGCTCTCATGAAGAGTTAAAACCTGGGAAATCAATGGGGATAGGTCTACTCTGTCCTCTAGGATGGCTCTCACTCCGAATCAACTTCATGGCTGTGAGTGACAGTGAATGACTCAGTGAGTGTGTGGCAATAAAAGGCTGACTTTAATACACCAGTACATGGCAGTTTCCCTCTCTAAATATGCAGCGCTTGAACTCTTCTAAGAGGATATAGATCAAGCCATGGAATCTGGAAGAATGTGCTTCTGATTCAGTCGCTTAGATGGTTGTCCGCTCAGCTGGATACAATGAGGTGATGTGATGAGTACATACTGAACTTTTATACAATTTGAACATATTTTCATTTCCACTCATATATTGGTCACATTTTTACTTATATCATTATGGCCCATAATACTTGGTTGGTTTAAAAGACAAAGACCAAAAAGAACCCCGAAAAATAGAAATAAACAAGGAGCATGAAGATTGCTACAGTTTTGTAACTACGTCTCATTTCTTCAAAATACTTTTATTTATATCGACGTATCAAGATCCTTACAGTGGACATGCAATCTTTGTTCATATCTAAGTTCATGTGACTCTCTATGCATTGGAATATGAGATTATTCATAGGGAAACATATAAGGAGCCCTGGTGACAGAAAGGGGCCCCAGTTGGGCTGCTAGCCAGAAGGTCGGCAGTCCAAACCACCACTGCTCCACGGAACAAAGATGAAGCTGTCACTCCTGGCGAAGAGCTGCACGCTCAGAACCCTGCAGGGCCGATGCTGCTCTGTCCTGTCCAGTGACTGCGAGTCAACAGACTCAACAGCACTGAGGCTTTTTTGGTTTGTGGCAATGCTTATTTTTAAAGAAACGCTTGCACTTAGAATGAAGTATCGGTATTTAGATATAAAACTCGAAAATAAAAAAGCTTGAATGTTAGTTTGCATATTCAGAATTGAAAATATCGAGCAGGCTTTGTTGGTATATTTTTGCTCATTGGATTTGTTTTTTCATAAACGTTTGATGTCCAAACCGAATTTGATAAAATGCCATATAAGGAATAGCTGATAAATTATACTTTCACTTATGTAATTAATTTAAAATAAATTAACTACTGTGTAACATTTCTATATGGAAAGGGTAAACTGCTTTAACTAATATTTATAAATATTATATTGAATGAACTTTATAATGTTGAGTAATATACAAAATCCAAATTTTAATTTAATTTTTTTATGATGTGGGTGGAGGCAATAATGAAATTATGCTTACTATAAATTCTAAAAGTCAATAAATGCTTGAAATACTAATTTACTCTCAATCTTCAATTTTTAAAGATAAGAAAATCACAGCCTCAAACAGTTAAGCAACTGATTTATGGACATGTTTTTAGATAGTGGCTGAGTCAAGAGAACACCCAAGTTTTCTGATTATTTGTCCAGTGACCTTTGTGTCACAACACAAGATATCTGTACCTTTTACATTATGGGTCATATTTCTAGTTCTTCAACTGATTTTTCGCATGCACAGAATCTACTAGAGCTTTAAAAATGTCGTCATATCCTACTGAAAAATTCACAAATATAATGGCTCTTTACATTCTCCTCCACCTTCAAGAAATTTGGCTTTCACCAGTTCATGTCTAAAAACATCTTTGGATAATTTTCAGCAGAGAAACAATAAATCAAAGATGTCAGTGGCTGCGAGGGGGGAGCTTTTCCAATTTTCATAAACAAAAAACTTCAGTGACAGCTGCTTTTAGGTTCTGAATGTAATTTTCCTAACTGATGTCTTCACTGTGGTGTGCGTTGGCTGTCTTCCACTCACTAGCCAATCTTGGGGAGAAAGTGATTGATGGTGATGCCACGTCAATGTGAAAGCCTATCAAGGAAAGCAGAACTCTGTGAAAGCTGGAGGCAAGTCGCTATTCACATGTGGATGAGGTAAAGACAGGGTCCATCTCGAGGAGCACTGCTCCTATGTTTCTGCTTTAAATCGTCAACTGATGAGTGGCTGGAGCGGCCAGTCTCAAGAAATGTTAAAATCTAAAATGGATGGGATGTCCAAATTCAGAAGGCTTTTCACTGCACGCTGGAATGGAGGAAGTATCACAATTGGTTCACACTAAACACACCCACTCGTTTTCCCTACTCCTGCTCTGAGGAGCCCTGGCAGCATAGTAGTTACACATTGGGCTGTGAGCTGCATGTTCAGTGGTTCTAACCCACCAACAGCTCCACAGGAGTGGTGGCTTTCACTCCTATCCAAAGTTACAGGCTTGGAAACCTACAGTGGGATTAGTAGAGTCAGTATTGACTCAATGGCAGTGGCTCCCAGACCCAGGCACCCTGCAGGCTCACTGATGAAATACCTACTTACCTACTAAACTGAAGGCTGGTGTTTCAATCCTACCAAGTGCGCTGTGGGCGAAAGATATGGCAATCTGATCCCACAGAGATGGCAATTTGGGGCACCTATGAGTCCTCTCGTGCTACTATGAGTTGGAATTGACTTGATGGCATTAAAAAAAATTTTTTTTTTTTACTGGACCAGAAAAAAGCTCTACACTCGTCTATGAAATTGTATCACATGTGTAGACCGATCCCGCAATGGGAATACAGAACTGTTCTTTTACCACAAAGAAACTAATTTGTTTTACCTCGCCATAGCCACGTCCTTCCCAACCTCTGCGAACTGCAGATCTGGGTTCTATCACCAGTGCTTGCCATTAAAGGATGCGACTTAAATGAAATCATACTGTGTGCAATTCTTTGAGATTGCTCTTTTCCCCCCAGCATTAGTAATGCCCTTGACAGCCGTCCAAGCTTTTGCATTTATCAATAGTTTGATCCTTGTTTCTGCCAAGTAGTTTCTCCATTTATCTTTTGGAGTTTTTTTGGATTTTTTCCAGGCTTTGGGAATTATAAACAAAGTTGCTATAAACATCGATGTACAGGTTTTTATAAACATAGCTTTCATTCCTCTGCAATATGTTTAAAGGTGTGCATTATTGGCATTTATGCTGTGTATTTAACTTTATGCGATAGCCCTGGTGGCACTGTTAGGTAAGCGCTGGACTGCTAACCATAAGATTAGCAGTTCAAACCTGCTAGCCAGTCCTTGGGAGAAAGATGAAGTTGTCTGTCACCTGAGGATTCACGAACTCTGGAATCTCTAATCAAACACTTCAGTCAGAATCAACTTGATGGCAGTGAGGTTTTAGATTTTATAAGAAATTGTCAAGTTGCTTTCCAGGCTGATGTCACCATTTTCTATCCACATCAATCCTGTGTGTAGAAGTTCCTGTTGCCCTGCAGCTTCACTGGCACTTGGTACAATCCTTCACACATTAGGTAACATTAGGTAACTTGATTTTCTGCTCGTAGCTTTTTGTTTTTTGGGTTTTTTTTTTTTGTTTGTTTGGGCATCACTGCCCTCAGGTGGTGGGACACGTGTGCTTTTATGAGAGAAGAAAAACCCCTTGGCTGGCATTGGCTCTGACTCACAGGGACCCTACAATACAAAGAAGAATTGCCCTCAGGATGCTTCAAGGCTGTGAGTCTTTATAGAAGCAGGCTTCCACAGCTTTCTCTTGCAAGGAAGTTGGTGGGTTCAAACCACTGAACTTTCGGCTAGGAGCTGTATTCTTTTTTTTTTTTCTAAATTGTTTTATTGGGGGCTCATACAACTCTTATCACGATCAATACATGCATGTATTCTATTACATGAAGACCACATTTGCACATTTGTTGCTGTGGCAGTCATGTGCTTATGTTAATTTCATGATTGAGATGTAGGGGTGGAGTCTAGCCTATTAATCTGGAGATAGCCATTGAGTAGCCAATGAGGCCTCTGTGTGGGCATGGCTTTCTCCTGAGACTTCTGGGAAACCTCACGATATTTCCCTCGTAGAGATAAGAAGCTATCTCCCTGGTTGTTTGGATTTAGTCTCAGAGACAATGAACTATGGACAAGACAAGATGGCAGTGTCCCAGGAGCTGGAGGAGCTAGAGGAGAAGCCACATGGCTTTACCCTAATGGAACCAGACCTCTGAAGCTGGAGAAGCTACATGGAGATCACTGCCAGCACTGAGTTGCTTCTACCACCACTGGATGCTGTTGATGGACCCTGAGCCCTGGAAGCGAGGAGCCATGGGGAGACCCCTGCCAGCGCTGGGACTTTGCACCCACTGGCCTGTGACTTCCTGAGTAGAAAGGAGACTTTATAGACTGGTATCAGACATATGGGCTAATCTTGAACTTATGATTTTGTACTGGACTGGGTTAGGATGCTTTCTTAATGTCCTATTCCTCTTATATATAAACCGTACCCTTATATCCATCTGCATGTCTATGAATTGTTTTTCAAGTCTACCCGGACTAACACAGTTGCCATCATGCTTCTTGAAACATTCTCTTTCTACTTAGGCCCTTGGTATCAGCTCCTCATATTTCCCTCCCTCCCCACTCCCTTTCCCTCATGAATCCTTAATAATTTATAAATTATCATTATTTTGTCATATCGTACACTGTCTGATGTTGTCAATACTTCAGGGAAGAAGTTATATGTAGATCCCTGCAATTGGTTCCCCCTTTGTACTCCACCTTCCCAGTATCACCACTCTTACCACTGGTCCTGAAGGGATCATCTGTCCTGAAATCCCCACGTGTCCGCCTCCCATCCATACCAGAGTACATCTCCTGGTCTAGCCCTATTTGTAAGATAGAATTGGGATCATGATAGTTGTGGAGGTGGGGGAGAGGAAGCATTTCAGAACTAGAGGAAAGTTGCATATTTCCTTGTTGCTACACTGTACCTTGACTGGCTCCTCTCCTCCCTTCAACCCTTCTGTAAATGGATTTCGAACAGCTGTATTCTTAACCACTTCACTACCAGGGCTCCTTTGACAGAAGATAAAGAGACCTTGAAATGATGCAAATATCAACAGAAATTAGAAGATCCATGTTTGGGGAAATAAGGTATTTTTTCACTTCCATTACTGGTTAATGTCAGAGAAAAAAACCTTAGGAATAGAATTATGAAAACCAGTCCCATGAATGTTGCATTAGATGGAAGAATGCCAAAGGTATATTCTAAGACTGGAATTGTGCATATCAACATGTTCTCCAGCTGAGGATCGGAGATAGGGCAACTCTCAAAAATGGAGGTAACAGCTGTCTGGTTTTTAAAAATGAAAGTCTGGTATTTCAACTTTGGCCTATATATGCTGTGATGCGGTTTGTGCGCCAACATTCTTGCTCATTCTCTAGTCTTGTAATACAGGTTACTATGTGGATTTTTGACTTCGACCCAAGGGCATGAACTCTCTTTATGGTATTTCTAGAACTACTTATATAGGAACCAAACCCAAATATAACAGGGCTGTGGTGAACCACACTTCCTGTCTGTTGAAATAGACAATGCATTTAAGTATTTCTTCTCTGAGGAGTCATCGGAGACAGGGCCACACTTTTGGACAAATACTCTAAGATCATAGCAAGGAACCAAATGAAAAATACATCCCTGAAGATTTACAGTAGAAACCAGAAGGGAGTAAAAGAAGTAATAAAAATGATTTTGCTGTGCCAGTGGGAAGCAAGAAAACAAAAGTCACAATGAAAGAAGTGGCCATGACCAACCATATGTATAAATATGCTTGACATAATGGATGGATGTATGGATTGTAATAAGAGCTGTGGAAGCCCCCGATAAAATGATTTTTTTTTTTTTTTTTTACAAAAGAGTGGCCATGATAAGAGTGATAGGAGAGGTAAATAATGCAAAAAAGAAATGTGTATAAGATTATAATAGAGTTAGTTGTGATTACAACTTCAGCAACTTAAACAGCCAGTATAAAGGACAAGATAGAACAACCTCCACAGATTACTAAGAAGAAATAATCCTGTATAAATGGAAACTGAAGATCTTCATTTGTATGGACACAGAGACCAACAGATTGAATCGACAACTATTTACTGTTTGCTCACCAATGTTAACATTTATGATAGTTACCCTTCTCTCTCATTCTCAACCTGACTCTTCACAACTGAAAGGGACCATGTAGGATCAGATTCAATTGCATAGCTCTAGGATTTTTGACCAATGTGGTTATAATGTTAAGGCATTCAAAAATCTGGAAGGTACATGCTGAGGACGGGCAGTAATTACCTCTATCTGTCCTCAGAAATGTGACTGCATTCTATGATGTCGTCCTTCATAAAAAGAATGCTAGAGGTGCTCTTAATCAGCTTTTTTTCTCTTTTGACACACATGTGCACAAATCCCAAAGCTAAAATCATCATCTTTGGAGTTGTTTTTAATATGTTTTCTACAATGACAAGCCTGAACGATCTATAGCTGTATTTCAATCTCGAACTGAAAATCAATAATCTGACCCCTAACTTGCTCACTAATTTTAATATTGTAGCCTCTACTTCCTTTAAGTCTTATGTACTTTAATGTCTTTGACTTTCGTCTTTAAAATTTTCAGTCTCTTTTTAATAACTGTATTCTTCATTTGATCTTAGGTTTTCTACTTGGTGTTTTTTGCTGTTCCTTTTGCTTTCTTCAGTTGCAATAAAGATATTTGGCCATAACTCCCCCCTTCCCCCAGCTTATCAGGGGTAGAAGGGAAGGAGTGTGTTAGGTTGGGTTGACTAGAGAAACATTGTTTGTTTGACATTCATATGTATAAGAGAGAGTTTTATATCAAAGAGTAATTGTATATTAAGAAAACATCCCAGCCCAGTTCAGATCAAGTCCTTAAGTCTGATATCAGCCCATATGTCTGATAATAGTCTATAAATTCATCTTCAGACTCTCGCCAACACACGCAATGATGCAGTGTGCAGGAAGATCCCAAGTCTGTGGGTAGAAATTCTTGTGGGCCCAGTGGCAGAGGAAGCATCTCCAGGGCTCTGGCTATCATCAGCATGGCTCCATGTGGCTTATCAACAGATTGATGAAGCAGAGAGAGAATTCCCAGAATCCTCATAAGAAAGCCATGTCCACAAGGAGGGATCATCAAGCTGTGACCTGATTGACAGGCTAGACTTCACAATTTCATTCTTTTATTAGGTTGACATGAAATAATGTAACCACCACCGGAAGAAATGAGGATTCTTTACTTAGGGATAAAGAACTTCTGCTACTGATGGGAGAATAATTTTGGAAATAGATAGTGGTGATCGTTTATAATATGATGAACACAGTTAATGTCCTGGTAATGTAATATTGATTAGAAAAAGTTTTAAAAAATACTTTTACCACAATAAAACAGTAAAAGGTAAAACCATCTATTTGCCTGACCTTTCTTTTCATCTTCCAAAGATTGATATAATTAGAAATTGGAATCTTCCTGAAACTTATTGTAAGAAAAAGGAAGCTGAATATGACAAAAGTCAACACATGCATGTCAGTTCTCTGACTAGGCTCTCAAAGATTGTGACTTTCATTTTTTTATCATTGAACCAGAAGACACCAATCAAGTTCCTTCTGACATATTCATTTTATATCAGACTAGATGACTAAGCATAAAATAAATTAAGAACAAAGCAGACTAATGTGTTATTTTTCAGCATATAGTCAAAGAGATTGTACCTACAGAAGAGATGAATGTTAGATATCAGGGTGAGTCAACTATTTCTACCAGGATTGCAGTTCATACGTACACAGGTTCATTCAAAGCAAACTATGTTGAAACAAGTCTCTGAAACCAGTAGATGGTTGCCGGCCAGGTCTCTCAGGAATACACTCATCTTAGTCTCATTAATTATCTTCCAAAAAAGGCACTTTTTGTGCCATGGGGGAAAATGTGATTTTGAGAGTAGGGTAAATAACAAATTTTTAACAAAATTCAAGTAGACATCTCCCCCAATCACTGAAGCTTGGCAACAAGTTTATGGGGATACTGCCCCAGAGAAAACATCTGTTTTTAAATGGATCAAGCCTTTTAAGGAAGGTTGGCCAAACTTCAAAGATGAGCCAGAAAAGGGAAGACAACCAAACATCAATGAATGGAGAAGCTATGGCTGAAGTCCAGAAACTTGTGGAAGAAAACTGTGGAAATACCATTGATGGCAGAGTTCCTGAAGTAGGCATCTCACACAGTATGGCATTTTCAGTAAGAAGCAAGCATTCTGACCTTAGCAACCTCTTGGCTTGATGTGTGCCAAAAGTACCGTATTTCACTAAGATGTTCAAAGAGCTGCTCTTTCCGTCAGCTAATGAAGATGATTTTATAGAACAATTTACCAATGTGAGTCAGAGAGCAAAGTCTAATCAAAACAGTGGCTTCCTAAAGGATCTGCAAGGTCAATTCAATTCAAGGCCGCAAGAGATCATCTCAGAAGGTTATGGTAACTACCTTTTCAGATACAAAAGGGACACTTTTGATCAATTTTCAGAAAGGACACAAGAAGATTATGCGGGCTAATTAGGAATAAGTTTTAGGAAAATTGAAAAGAAACTTTGGTGGGAAAACAATCAGGAAACAGGCCTGCTCACTCTTTCTTCAAGGGCAACAAGGTGTGTTCTATGTGGGTATCACTGCCTTCTGGTGGGAGTAGGAGGCCCAGCCTTGCTCCTGGAGAGCTGCTGCTGGATTTGAACCGCCAACCCAGTGGGCCGCAGTTCTGCACACAACCACTATGCCACCGGGGCTCAGCCCTGTCCTATGAAAATTTCATTGAGAAACCTTACCCCATCTACCATACACTCCTTAACTTGCTCCTTCATACATTTTCACACCCACACCCAAATTCAAAAACATGTAAAAGGAAATTATTTGAGTCTCTCATGGATGCCAAGTTTGTTATTTTAACATGGCATAAGTGGGAGAGAGCAAGGTTCTTAAGGGGAAGTGCTAGAGATATGGAAGCACCACCTCAGATGTATATAGGCCTAGATAGAGAAGATGTCAAGAAGCAACACCTTCATGTTTTTATATTTTTGCTTAATAAAGGCTTCTATGATCCTGTGGCAATATGTCTTGACATGTACTGGTATTTTATAAGGCGTCTTTCCTATGAGAATCATGTTTCATATTTTTCCTATAAAATAAATACAAAGACATTCCCTTAAAGATTAAGAACTCAAAAAATAGAGTGGTTACAGATTTGCCCAGGAGCATATATCAAGAGGATTATAATATAATCCTGATTATACATGAGAGAGAGATCTTGGAAAAGTTCATGGAAAATGTGTTATCCTGAAGAACTATGAATAGATTACAATCCTCCCCCCCCCACTCCAAATCAACTTCTACTACCTTACTATAACATGTCTGAACAAGATGTAGCTTGAAGCACCGAGAAGGATAAATTATCAGTTTTTACAAAGAGCCCCTTTTGGAGCATCATGGATTCAATAAAAATGGAAGAACAAACATCAAATGTATGGTGAAGCTTGGGTGGGGAATTCCCAAAGAAAGCAGTAAATAGATAACTCCCTTCAGGAATAGATGAGACAATGCTGAAAGGGAAGCCCGCAGTGACAGGCTATCCACATCCCTTTCCAAGGGAAATAATCCTCTCGTGTGTGCCCGAAGTGAAGAGGACTGACAATTCACAACAGACACAATAGCTAAAACCAGAGACATCTCAGTTGGAGCAGCTTACAGGTTCTGACTAAAAAGACTGAAGTTGAGCAAACTTTCTACTGTTGCACCCAGATCTGCTTTGGACAAAAGCAAAACTTTCAAAGGAAGTCTTAAACAGGCAAGAACAATGTCCTGAAATAAAATATGGATTTTTCAGTATGATCCTAAAATACAAAAAAAACAAAAACAAAAAAAACCCCACACCCAAAAAACCCACAACCAAGACCATGGCTACCAAAATACCAAAAGATGGAAATGGTTCACAAAAGCACAAGTGGGAGGGTGAAGTGTAAAAGGTCCCAACAACAGTTCTTTTTGTATACTCAATGCATTTGACTTGCCGGTGTTCTAAACCACGTAGGAATGAAAACATCTGTTTGTTGTCAGAGGGCTTTCATAAAGTTAGCTGAGGACACTTCAGGAAGAAGAAAAAAACACCAGGAAAGCTTCATCTGAGAGTCCTTCTCCACCATGATAATGCTCATTTCTCTCATCAAAGAAGAGTAATTTTGTGATTTGAATGGGAAAGCATTAGGCATCCATCAAAGTCCTGATTTGGCTCCTTCAGACTTCTTTTGTTTCC